>CAUYRT010033425.1:0-45994 GCA_963574885.1 Lepilemur ruficaudatus | reverse complement strand
TACAGGCATACACCACCATGCCCGGCTAATTTTTTCTATATATATTTAGTTGGCCAATTAAATTCTTTCTATTTATAGTAGAGACGAGGTCTCGCTCTTGCTCAGGCTGGTTTCGAACTCCTGACCTTGAGCAATCCGCCCACCTCGGCCTCCCAGAGTGCTAGGATTACAGGCGTGAGCCACCGTGCCCGGCTACTTTGTAAATTTAGGTTGCAAAACTCTAGGGCAACCATTTAAAAAAAACTATAACTGATATGCTAAGAAATGAAAGAAAATGAAATAATATGAAATGCCCCATTAAAGCACAAAAAAAGAAAAACATGGAAGATAAAAAATAGAAACAAATAATCAAAAAAAGGTAAAACATATGGTAGATATTAATCCAACTGCATCAATAATCACTTTAAACATCAATGGTCTAAAGACATCAGTTTAAAAACAAATTCCAGCCTGTGCAACATAGCAAGACTCCATTTCTACAAAAAATTAAGAAGATAAAAAATTAGCCCATTATGGTGGTGTATGCCTATAGTCCCTGCTACTCAGAAGGCTGAGGTAGGAGGATTACTTGAGCCCAGGAGTTTGAGGTTGCAGTGAGCTATGATGATGCCACTGTACTCAACCCAGGGCTGTGGAGGGAGACTCTGCCCTACCCCCTCCAAAAAAGACAAGAGGTTGTCAGAGCAGATCAAAAAAATAAGACCCAACTATATGTTGTCTACAAGAAACCCACTTTAAATATAAACACACATATAGATTAAAAGTAAAGGATGGAGAAAGATACACCATGCTAACACAAATCAAAACAAAGTAGTTATCAGAGCAAGGAAAGTTATCAAGGATAAAGGGGGCCTTATATAATGATAAAAGGGTCCATTCTCCAGGAAGACATAACATTACTTAATACGTACATGGCTAACAGCAGAGCATAAAAATACATAAGGCAAAACTTACAAAACTGAAAGGAGCAATACATGAATCCCCTATTACAGCTGGAGACTTTAATACCCTTCTATCAGAAATGAACAGACCCGGCAAGCAGAAAAATTACAAGAACACAGTTGAACCCAACAGTAGTATCAGTTAACTGAATATAACTGACATCTATACAGTACTTTATCCAACAACAGATTACAGATTCTTCTCAATCTCACAGGTTTGAACATTCACCAAAATAGACCACATTCTGGGCCATAAAACAAATTACAAACAAATTTAAAAGAATAGAAATCATTCAGTGTCTGTTCTTAGACTACAGTGAAATTAAATCAGAAATTAATAATAGAAAGATAGCTGGCAAATCCCCAAATGACTGAAGAGTAAACAACATACTTCTATTTAACATATCATCAAATGAGAAATTTCAAAAGAAATTTTGAAATCTTTTAAGCTATATGAAAATGAAAACACAACTTATCAAAATATGTGGGATGTAGTGAAGGCAGTCCTTAAAAGGAGATTCATACAATTGAATGTATACATTAGAAAAGAAGATCTAAAGTCAATACTCTAAGTGTCCACCTTAAGAGACTAGAAAAAGAGCAAACTAAATCCTATGTAGACAGAACAGAATAAAATTGAAAACAGAAAATCAACAAAATCAAAAGCTGGTTGTTTGAAAAGAACAATAAGATAAGCCTCTAGCTAGACTACCTAAGGAAAAAAGAGAGAAGACAAATTACTAATACATTATGAATAACTCTATACCCACAAATTTGATAATCTACATGAAATGGACCACAGCAGCTTTATTCAAAATTGACAAAACTTGATTCCCCAGCTATAGGAAGGAGAAGAAAAACAAAGAAATTAAAAGCAACCAAGAGATCCTTCAGTAGGTGAGTGGATAAATAAATTGTGATATATCCAGACAATAACATATTATTCAGTGCTAAAAAGAAATGAACTATCAAGCCATGAAAAAACATAGAGGAAACTTAAATACCTACTACTAAGTGAAACAAGTCAATCTGAAAAGATTATATACTATATGATTCCAACTATATAACTATATGACATTCTGGAAAAGGCAAAACTGGAGACAATAAAAACATCAGTGGATGCCAGGGCTCAAGGGGAGAGAGGAATGACAGACAGAGCACAGACAAATTTTAGGGCAGTAAAAATACTCTATATAATACTATAATGATGAATACATGTCATTATAAATTTGTCCAAATACATAGAATGTATACCACCAATAACGTGAACTATTGACTAGGTAATGATGTGTCAATCATAACAAATGTACCACTATGGTAGAGAATATTGATAATGGGGAGACTGTGCATGTATGAGGGTAGCAGGAGCCAGGGGTACAAGGTATATCTCTGCACCTTCCTCCATTTTGCTGTGAACCTAAAGTTATACTAAAAATAAAGTTCATTAATTAAAAAAATAAACTAGGAGTATCATTTCTAGAATGGCTAAGAGCCTACTGAACTGATCTTACTAAAGCTGTAACCTACTTATATGTAACAGGTATCTAATAATCTACTTATATATAGTAGTTATTTAATGACGAATTGAACTATATGAAATAAATGAACCTACTTTCAAATTAACAGGACTCATTCAACAGATTCAAGACTTAAATGTGAAGTTAAAGGGTCTTAGAACATCCTGTGTATGCAAATTTCAGTATGTATAAGATTTGAGGGTATAATCTAATGTCATGTTTGATCTGTATTGAATAATTAGTGCTGCCTTTCTCAACAGCTGGATAAGTAAAGTCTATGTCATGGATTCAGCTTTTATATTACTTCTTAAACTCTGGATTTTCTGCAGTGATTTGCTGAGAGATGATGAAGATGACATTAACATTTATGAAGTACTAAGCATGTTATATAAATTAAGTCAAAGCCAGAGCCCACAGATACAGGCAGGCTGAAAAATCCAGGTGGTATTTATTCTCAATCAAAGCCACTTAAGTAGGGAAGATTTAGTTCTAAACTCTAACTGCCAGGAATCTAAATAGAGAAATAATCATCTCAGAGAAGAGAAGCCAGTGGTTCATTACTGCCCAGTACTCACATTACAGTTGTGAAACTACATACAAGGTCTAGACTTGCTAAATTTATTTCTATATAAGGAAAAGGCCATGTCAGATGTATGCTGAGTTTTTACGAAGTTCTAGGGTAGGATGTGCTATTTGAGCTAATCCAGCTAAATTCAGTAAATTTTTTTGGAGGAAAGTACCTAAGCACAATGAGAGCTTTGCTTTATGGTCAAGTATGTCTCCAATTCCCTGGGATTCCTGTACTCTTTGTGATGTCTTCTAATGTAACAGCTAGTGCTCAAGCTAGGGTTGAGAGATTCTGAGCCCAAGGAGGTAAGACCTTTCTCCCAAAGCCAAATTTCAGTTTCAGAATCACCCTCAAATAACTACTCCACATGCACCCTTACCTTCTCCTTCCAAAGACTCAGTAAACTGTGAGCAAGGAGAAAAACCCTACGAGAGTGGACCTGTCTTATTTTAGCTTGATGTCAATCCCTTTCACTGCTTTGATACTCCCCTTTCATTGCCCCAAAATAGACAAGGTCCTGACTTATGACAACAGTATCCACAGTTTACCATACCCAGGCAGCAAGCTCTAAACAGGGCTTCCTATGGTTCTAGGCCCGCTCCATTTCCACTAACCCTAGGTTTAGAACTTCCAGTGTAGCAATGAACAGCAGAGAAGCAGCAGCACCTTCAGCAAAGCTGGGTCCCCTGGTGTGCAAGAACACATTGTATAAACCAAAAGACTTGCCTAATGCAAATGAAATCTTCCTTCTACCCCTCTCTTGGGAGGCAGAGTGTGCCTAAGTCAATGTAAGTCCCATAATTTTTATATATTCCTCAGTAAAAGGCAAGTAAATCAGTCCTTACACTGTCTGGAGGAGCCCATACTCCAGATGGAGCAAAGTCTAAATACTTAAGGACATTTGCTTTAATTCCAGTATGTGAAATCAATGACGGTATGACACAAATATTCCCTCTTGCTTGTTTTGTCTCCTAATCTAATGGGGGAAAGTTAACAAGAGTCCCATGAGACAGAAAATCCTTTCTGTGAGCCCTGATCCTTGGGCATGGTAGGACAAAATGTTAATGATCCCTTCATCACATGGCCCAAGATGACTGGAGCCATAACCCATTAAAATCCATTAGAACAGAGTCCATGGACCCAGGATACATACCTGGCCCCAAGATATGTACAAGACTAACATGAATATTGAGAGAACAAGTAAGAAACAGCTAAGAGTCAAAAGCAGACTAAGCTCATTCTCCTACAGAAAGTAAGCCCATGAGCTCTATGCTTCAATCAGCCAAGTGAGGTGACAATGTAATGTACTGAACTGCACAAAGTAAGAAGTGGGAAAGAAACTGGGCATCTGTGGCCACTCATTAATTCGGCCTTTATTACCCTTCAGGCACTCACCTGTGTGGCCATGGAGGGGTGAGTGTGGCCGTGGTAGTGTAGGTGATGTGTTAGAGGTCACAATCAAGCTCTTGCGGTTACTTGTCCGACAACTGCAATGAAAACAAAATGTCAGTTACAACAGGGCCACACCATGGGCCTGGAGACCTTGAGTGGCTATCAAGAAATAAAACAGTGACACCATACTGGATAGTATACTGCTCTGAACTGAACTGATCAGCAACCACTGTCCGTACCAGTTAGATTCAATAATTCACTGTGGTCCACCTTGGAATAACTTTTGCCACTGTCTTGACTTTGATCTTGTACTGCCATTGCACTTTTCTATTGTTTAGGTTTGCTTTCCAAACAAACATAAGGCGCTCCCTAAGGGCAACAATCATGGTTTAAATGGTATCTAACGAAGAATGACTATGCAAATTTGATTTATAAAATAAAAAACACAAGTTAAAATATTCTCATGTCTCACAGAACATGCCTGGATTTCTTCTATAAAGCTGGCTTTCCATTATGTGTTAATGCCTGAGGCCTTTTCCTGTGGTTGAAGAAAACTCAATCATGATAAAAAGTCATTTCATGCAACATTTGTTACTGAAAAGTTTATATAAATGTATTTGAAAGTCAGCCTATCTTTTAAAGGCATTAGGGAAGTTTACTATTGATAGTCATCCAAATAAATAATCACTGAACATCTACTATGCATCAGGCACTGTTCTAGGTGCTAGGGAAGCAGTAAAGAACAAGAGAAAGTCTCTGTCCTCATAACTGGAGTGAAGAGTGCTATGAGAAAAGAGGGAGAGAGGGAGTACTGAGATAAGAACGTATTTGGTATGTTCAATAAATAGCAAAGCAGTCAGAGACTTCGGCTGCCAGCCACTGAGCCAGCCCTTAAACCACCACCCCAGGCTCCCCAGCCCAAGGAGGAGGAAGGCCGGGAGGGAGAGAGGTGGTTTCAGGACAATGTACACGGTCATCAAATATTACCTATCATTAATGGTCCTTTTGTACCACGGTTAAGACCATGAATAAAGAGTACAAAAAAAAAAGAAAGAAAAAAGAAATAGCAAAGCAGTCAAGAGTGGGTGGCAGTAAGGGAGGATGACAGGAATGACAGGAAAAGATGTAGGTTACAGAAGCTATGGTGCAGGCCACAGCCAGACTCTGTAGGGCTGGTAGATTGTCATAAGGAGCTATTGAAAATGTGACAAGAAACTGCCAGAAGGATTGAGGTCAATCTCAAGAAAGATTATGATTAGAAATGATTACCACCTTCTCCTAAGGAACCATCAGGAGGAATCCAATCATGCCCATACTCCAAATCACTTCAGTCACCATTGAATGTCCAAGTGTCCCATTCTAACTTGACATAGTCCCCCACTACTCCTGGACCTTTCAGAAAAGCTTACCTAGTGTCTCCCTGAGCTCAACTGCCTATATCTTCAATTTCTTTTCTAAAACTTTGCTTTAAATTCTATCTCTAACTGAAACCTTGCTATATTCCAAGGACACCAGAGTCCTGGTGAAATTCCAACCCTTTTAAGCCTCACTTTCCAACTATTTTGCAACTGCAGCTGGGAACTAAGGGTGACTGAAGAAAAACCCACAATCATGTTGGCTGGTGTCTCTTTACGGTGACAAACATTAAGTGGGCTCCTCATTATTTCCTGGCAATCTTACATTTACCTAGGTAATGTGCTCATTGTCTCCCCAAGACAACTAATTCACATCTTCTCATCAAACCCTTCCCTTCCCCAAATCTCTGCCAACTTTGATTTTTATTTAACTGAAGGTGGGGGCATAGTCTTACTACAAAAATCTATATCCATATACTCTACTTTCCCATCTGTAGTAAGAATAGGAAAGACCATGTTTCTACAAAAACTGACTCCCTTACTCAAGGAGCGTATACTTGCACTGTCCTCCCTCCACTCTCTCTGGCATCATGAATTTCTACTTTCTAAAAAAGCAGAAATTGGCTGGGCACAGTAGAAACCAGCACGGGCAACACAGCAGCAAGTCCCTGCCTCTAAAAAAATTTTAAAAATTAGTCAGGCGTGGTGGTGCATGCCTGTAATACCAGCTATTCTGGAGGCTGAGGCAGGAGGATCACTTGAGCCCAGGGGTTGAAGGTTGCAGTAAGCTATGATGATGCCACTGTACTACAGCCTGGGCAACAGAGCAAGACCTTGTTTCAAGAAAGAAAAAAATTTACATAAATGTTCTAAATACACAGCCAATTAAGGCAGAGATTGTCAAATTGGATGAAACAGCAGGATCTAACTATATGTTGTTAATTACTTGTGACAGCCAAAAACTGGAAACTATCCCCAATGTCCACTGACAGGTGAATGATCGTATATCTACACAATAGAATACTACTCAGCAATAACAAGGAATGAACTATGGATTCACACATGAATGAATCTCAAAAATAATTATGTTGAAAGCAAGAAGCCAGACAGAAAGGGTATGTTTCTGTACTGTATGGCTGCATGGATCAACTGAACAATTTGTCTCTCAGATGTATTCAATGGGAAAATTTGTCCCTGGATATTTTAACTAAAATATACTAAAACCAAAAGTCAAAATATCATATTAGTTAAGAGAAAATAGTTCTGATATATGCACTGAAAGGGAATTAATTGAAAGCATTATTTCCAAATTGATTGCACCATATAAATTCAGCCAAATGTGAGTCCAACATATCACAACAAATTCCTCGCATGGTCTTGTTCTTTGCTTTATAAGACTAGATGTTTTGTGTATACATGCTAAGAGATAAAACGAACTATGCTGAACTATGCACTGCAAAATAGGTGATAAAGTTTGGGCTGAACAGTCACCAACAATTTACCAAAAAACAACAGCTGGCTGATGGGTAGTATCTACAATACCAAAAACCCTTATTTCCCTTTCCAGAGCATGGCCACGATGACACTTGATTTTGTAGCCAAAACAGGACTCAGTGATTTGCAAGTAATTACTTGAACCACCAAGCTGTATCAGATGCAGTTCAATGTAGTGCTTGTATACTTTGTGACAGAAATGGTAGAATACTGACCACGGTATGGATTGAAAATCCATTAACAGCAGCAGTCACTTTCTCTGTGACTTCTGTAGACCATAAGAATAGAAGATGAAGCCACATTCTGAGGGAAATGTCGGATTTTGCGAAAAACGATTCTTTTTGAAGAGAGATCCATGACAATTGGCAATTGCTGTGAACACGTCTCCATGAATAACTGTCTTTGCATTGTACTATCTACTGTACTGCTTGGTGACATAAGGAACATTTCCATGGATGAAAAATTATGCTGCTTCAAGAAGTCAATGGCTAGTAGGTTTGAAGTGTTGACAACAACAGGCTGCAGCAGTGTATTTTGAAATAAACATCTATCCACTGGGAGAGGTGAAATAAAAATTTTCTCAAAAATTAAAACCACTAAAAAAAAAATTTGAATTTGACCTGCAGGGGCTGACCACAACTAAGACATCTGACCCACTACAATTGAGAAATTTGACCTGTAGGATTCATAGCGGTAAAGTGTTCAATTGATCCAGTTCCATTTATATTAAATTCTAGACAACGCTAACTACAGTGACAGCAGATTAGCAATTGTGGATTATAGAGTCATGAGGAAATTTTATCTTCATCTTCATTATAAGTCATATAAGTAATGACTATGAAAATGGTTTTACAGATGTACACATATATTAAAACTCATCAAACTGTATGGTTTACATATGTACAGTCTATTATATTTCCATCATACCTGAATAAAGCTATAAAAATCTTTTTTTAACATAAATAATATCATGTCACTCTTCTGCTTAAAATGCTCCCTACCTCACTGAGAGCAAAAGCATTCTCAGAAGGGCCTCCAAGGCATCACTTGGTCTGGGTTTTTCCATCATCTCTCTCCCTCTTGTTCACTCTCCAGCCACACTGTTCCCTCACTTTTCTTACAACATGCCAAGCAGGCCACTGCCTCAGGGTCTTCATAACCGATATTTCCTTTGCCTAGTTAAAGCATCCCCCAGACAGCCTAGAGGCTTGCTCAAGTACAATCTACTCAGCAAATTTCCCCCGATCATTCTATCTAAAACTGTACTCCCCTCCCAAACTGTCTATCCCCCTTTCCTAATCTATTTTTCTCCTAGCACTTACCATCATCTAACATACTACACAGTCAGCCTTGGAGTCTGCAGGTTCTGCATCCACATATTCAACCAACCGTGGAAGGAACATATTTGAAACAAAATAAAGTAATACCCATTTTTAAAATACAGTTTTCCAACTATTTACATAGATTTACACTGTTTTAGGTATTACAAATAATCTAGAGATGATTTAAAGTACATGGGAAAATGGTACTGGCACAAGAACAGAGACCAATGGAACCAGACCGAGAACGCAGATATAAAACCCTCCTCATATTGCCATCTGATGTTTGACAAAGCAGACAAAAACATACAATGGGGAAAAGAATCCCTATTCAATAAATGGTGCTGGGAAAATTGGACAGCCATATGTAGAAGACTGAAGCAGGATCCACATCTCTCACAAAAATCAACTCACAATGGGTAACAAACCTAAGGCATGAAACCATAAGAATTCTAGAAGAAGATGTTGGAAAAACTCTTATAGACATTGGCCTAGGCAAAGGATTTATGAAGAAGACCCTCAAAGCAACCACAGCAACAACAAAAATAAACGGGACCTGATCAAATTAAAAAACTTCCGCACAGCCAAGGAAACTATCATTAGAGCGAATAGACAACCTACAGAATGGGAGAAAATATTTGCATGCTACACATCCAATAAAGGGCTGATAACAGGAATCTATATAGAACTTAAGGAAATTATCAAGAAAAAAATTAAACAACCCCATTTAAAAATGGGCGAAGGACATGAACAGAAACTTTGGGTAAATACCCACCTAATGGATGCAGTGTACACTGTTTGGGAGATGGCCACACTTGTAGTTCTGACTTGGGTGGTGCAAAGGCAATATATGTAACCAAAGCATTTGTACCCTCATAATACTCTGAAATAAAAAGAAAAAGAAATGGACAAATGGACATAGAAAAAAAAATAAAGTACATGAGAAGACGTATGTTATATACAAATACTATGCTATTCTATAAAAGGGACTTGAGCATCTGCAGATTTTGGTATTTGCGGGGATTCTGAAATCCATCCCCAAATATATACAATTGTGTACATTTTACACATTCATTTTGCTGTTTCCCCATCAGAATCTAAGCTAGAGGCTGAGGCAGGAGGATTGCCTGAGCCCAGGAGCTTGGGGTCACAGTGAACTATGAAGACACCACTGCATTCCAATCAGGGCGACAGAGTGAGACTCTGTCTCAAAAAAAAAAGTGAGAGAGTGAGTCAGTCAGTCTGTCAGTCTTTCTCCACTTACGGAGACAGACCCGTTTTGTTCTACAATAAAGAGCTGCTGTGTGAAGAAAAAAAAAGAATCTAAGCTCTTTGAGGGCAAGGGCTTTTGTATGCTTTGTTTTCTCTGCATTCCTCAATGCCTAGAACACTGCCTGGCACATGGTAGCATCTCCGTAAATATTTGTTAAATGAATGAATGGATGAGTATGATTTGTTACAAGGATTAAAATTAAGAGGGTACATGTACACTTGGCATGTGTAAGGTGTATCAAAATGTTGGATATGAAAGTAAAACTCTCTCGGAAACTTCAGGGCAGATAATTAATTCTAGCTTCATTTGCCATGATCTTATTTAAAATTTAAAATTATATCCCAAACACTAAAGATCATATATCCAGGCCACATGCCTTTTTACAAAGGTACACATAATCTCACTTGGCAAATTGTAACAGCTGCCGGGGGAAAAAGGGTCCGATTCTCTGGTACAGATGCCATGACTCAGCTGAGATCCAAAACAAGGAACTGGCTAATTTTTCCATTTCAACAGGGTCTGGCCATTTCCCCAGGATCCTGGGGAAATAAAGACAATAAAGCGCAAGTCTTAATTCTTTCATCCCTGTATGATGAAAGTATTGGATGTTTGCAGAGTCAGGTACACTAACTCTTGGCTGATGGGAGATAAACCTGGAAGCCCCTAAGCTGATGCTCCACTGCCTTACTGCCAAGACTGAGGTTAAACGCTTCCGGTCACTTAGTCACTCAGAGTGAGACCTGGTATTTTATTTTCTCACATGCCTCACCATGGTCATCTCAGTGAATAGCGGGAACAAGGGCTAAAGCCCATCATGCATTCTCTGCAACACTGTTGAATTGTGGCCGTATTTGGAGAGTAGTTGGTTCCCAACCTTCAAAAATCCCTCCCTGCAATAACAAGTAGGCACTCAGAAAATCTGCCTCCCTTGTAAGCGATGCTGTAAACTTAGTTAGGAAACCTGCTTCCCAGCTTGAAGCAACAAAGGGTATGGGGTAGGATGCCTAGTTGTAGATATTTTAGGCCTTTCTAATATCCCTCCAAATCAAGATGTCTAGCTGCTCCAAGGAGCTTGCGGACTTGGTGACTGGCTAGCACTTGGCTACTACCTTTTACAATTCAGATTGAGGAAAAGACCACTTCTGTCTCTTAAGCATAAACAATATAGAGAAGAATCTGAAGCCAGTTAAGGTCAAGTACTTCCAGATGCTATTTCAGCGTAACAATCAAAATGATATCCCAGTTAAGACTGAGAAGTAAGAGTGGGAGAAAAGACATGTTCTTGTAGCCAAAACCGCAAGGGGGTTTTGGTCTAGATCCAATTGCTCGTTGCACAAAGATCCATTGTTGAGACAATGAGGATCACCAATGAAGAAAGGAATTTTTAATAGATGTCTTATTAGAAGAACAGGAGAAACTGCCAAGAATCCTTCTCCAGGACTAAGATATATCATGGGCTTTTAGGGGAGGAGCCACATGCCTTGGGGCAGGTGGTGGTGTATCTTACAAGGGCTACAAGCATTGGGGGCTGGTTGTGGTAAATGGTGAATCTTGACAACAGGAGGTCTGCCCTGGGGCCTTCAGAATCTCAACTCCTTTGTCTTGTACAAAATCCATTATTTCAGACTGTGTGTAATGGCTCACACCTGTAATCCCAGCATTTTGGGAGGCCGAGGCAGAAGGATCATTTGAGGCCAAGAGTTCTTCAAGTCCATCACTTCTGGGAAAAACTCCAAGGGTCAAGTAGTTAGTTAAAGGAGAGGGTTACAAAAAACACACAGAGGTTCATGGAGCCGGTTACATTCTCTCCCCAATAAAGCGAGATATTATTGTTACTTATCCATTATATTATTATTATTAATCCATTATTTACCTCTTGCCCACATTATTTCAATACTGTTAACTAGTCTCTCTGGTTTTCTTGTCTCCTACCCCTAATCTATTCTTAAAGAAGCAAGCCACAGTGATTCTTTCAAAGCATAAATCAGATGATTTCACTCTGCTCAAAACCTTCCAGTAGGCTGCCAATCTCACAAAGACACATCTAGCTACTAGGACCACTGCGTTAATCATTCCCTTTACCTGGAATGCTCTTCTCCCAGCTACACAATGGCAAAAATCCCTCAGTCCTTAAAGACTTTACTCAAATGTCACCTTCCCAATACCCTGCTCCCCTGATTCCCTTTACTCACCGTTTTTTCTCCAATAGTATTTATCACCTTCTAAGATATTATATAAGTTTATTGTCTCTGTTTCTTCTCCTGTAAACTCTAAGAGGTATCCCAATTACCTAGAAATAATGCCTAGAGCGCAGTAGGTTCTCAGTAAGTGTATGCTGAACAAATGGACGCAATTCCACAGAGAAAGGCAGTCAGAATCTCCCAAGGCCATCAGGCAGCAGAAGAACTAGGAAAAAAGCCTTTGCTCTAAACCAAGGTTTTCTTCCAAGGCTGGCAGCAGCCCTCCTTGAATTAAGTAAGTATTTTTTAACCTCTGTCTCATTGGTCTGGAAATTACATACTGTTTTATTTCCTTTTTTCCCCTAAAGTAGTTATTACTCAAGTTCTAATAGGCATTCTTGTCTTAACAAAGTCTAAAGTAACCAGCATCTAAGCCCTCTTTCTGAACAAAATAAAAAGATATCTATCAGAAGGCTTTAACTCCAATCCTCCCATTCCTCTTTCAACTTACATGTTATTGTGGTCTAGTATTTCAGGTCCGCCTTACTTTTATATTGCTAAATCAGTAATTATTATTGTTTTATACAAAACTTGCTTGCTTGGATTTACTCATATATTTTCCAATTTCTCTGCTTAACATTCCCTCTTGAATCTCACAACTTTCCTCTTTCTTTTTTTTTTTTGAAACAGAGTCTCACTCTGTCACCCTAAGTAGAATACAGTGGCGTCATCATAGCTCACTGCAACCTCAAACTCCTGGGCTCAAGCAATCCTCCTGCCTCAGCCTCCCAAGTAGCTGAGAGCACAGATGTGCACCATCATACCTGGCTAATTTTTTTTCTATTTTTAGTAGATGGGGGGTCTCGCTCTTGCTCAGGTTGGTCTTGAACTCCTGACCTCAAGTGATCCTCCCGCCTCGGCCTCCCAGAGTGCGAGGATTACAGGTGTGAGCCACCGTGCCCGGCCTGTGGTTATGTTTTTAAAGTCTTATACCTTTAGAGACATAAACTGAAATATTTACAGAGGAAATGATATGAAACCTGGGATTTCCTTCAAAATAATGGAGAGAGAGAAGGCAAATAGGTGGGGATGTAGATGAAACAGCACTGACCATGAGTGACAATGCAGACACTGGAGATGTAATATGACTCTCTACTTTTGAATGTTTTGAGATTTTTCCATAATACAATATTTAATTCAGTAAACAAAATTTCCCTAGTTCCAGAAACAGAAGTACCCTAGAAAGCTTCAGTTTCCTGCTCTTAGCCAAAAGAAAGCATGCATTGGGCATCTAGCCAAACAGATTCAGTCACCTGAAGCTGGGGTCTATGAAAAGTTACCTGCCATACAGGTTTCCTGAGGTAAATCACAGCTAGTATTCTTTATTTCTTTACTTTTCCATCAAAACAAAATTAAAAAAAAAAAAGACTTTCCCTTCCTCTAACAAGAGAATCACTTCTCCTGAAGATACTCTCAAGAAGCTCCTTCCCTAACACAAGAGGAGAAATGAAACACATTAAAACTATTTTAATGGACTTTCCCCATTGCCCAAAAATAGTTCTTTCGAAAAGAATGTAATTCAGAGTGTTTCTCATTTCAGCCCGTGGCCGTGTGAGCCCCAGCAGGCCAGTTTTCAGCAGCAACAATTAGTGAGACTGCAAGACAGGTCAGGAGGGCACCCGGCTGCCACCGCCTTATCTTAGCCAGTGACAAAGCTTCCACAGTATGGACACAGGGTTAGCAATATCCAGAGCTGTCCATGGGAAAATAAGACTATGAGGAAATTAACGGAAAGCAAATGAAGTGCTGAGGATCAGCAACATGTGAGTTTTCCAACAGCGGTGCAGCAAACTATTACAGCAGCCCAGGTAGTACTCCAAACTATTTTACATATATTGACTCATTTAATCCTTACTCCAATCCTTGATTTTACTATTATTTTCCCAGTTTTAATGATGTAGAAAATCGAGGTAGAAAGAAGTGAAATAATTTGCCTACCACTGCTACGCAGCAGAGCCAGGATAAGAACAAGTTCTGGAGATGTTCCTCTTTTGGAAATACTTTGAAAAGCAGTTGTTTAAAAAAAGAAAGACAAGAAAAGCAGGTGTTGGTATAATGAAAATAGTGCTTTCTCTTTGGCAGGAAATAATCTTAACACTACCAAAAAGAGGTTTCAAAGGCTGTCTAGTTTTGGAGGAGGCCCAAAGGAACACCTGTCCTTTGCCATATAAATCTACAGAAAGTCTCTCACACGTGTGACACAGGAGGGGCCCGAGGGCTAAATTAGTACCAATGGCTGCAAGCTTCAGTGCTGAACTACTTGTTGCTGAAATGTTCAAGCAAAGGCTGAACAGCCTTTTGCTAGACACAGTATGGAAGGAATTCCTATGCAGTAGGAAACAGGCTAAAGAGAGAACCCACCCAATACAGACATCACTCTAATAAGGATTTCTTGCTGTACGCTCTCCCGTTTTAGGGATGACAAAGTCTATGGCAATTCAAAACTGACTCAAAACCTAAGTCATTCTGTGTTCTAGAAAGCTGCTAACACCCAACTTCTATCCCTAGCAAGCCCACAGCTGGGCCAGGGAATAGCCATTGACACAACTGCCTCCTTTATCTTCAGGGACACCACAGACACTATCTAGCACTCTTTCAAACAGTTATGCTACAAATGCAGTATCTATGTTTGAATGCCAATCAAAACACTGGAAGCATATTCTTAGAAGATATACAAGAGGTTATTTGACTCAATCAAAATCTCCATCATATTATTTATGCCTCTTAAGGGCAATCATACTCATCTGAGACACTTAAGAGATAGATAGCATCAAGGTCTAGCTATAACAGACCCATGCCTTCTAATCAAGGAACAAACAGAGATGTAGGACACAGAGCTAGAGCAAGCATCACTTCAAAAGTGTGCCTTGATTGTCCTTCAAATTATTATAGGAAACAATCTGTAAGGTCCTAATACCACCGCTAAGACAAAGTCAATCAAGAAGGTTAAGATTTCGAGCAGGGCCAGTTTTCACTGTATTATGAGGCAAAGAGACACTGGGCTAATGCAGCCAAAAGCTTCCATAGCTTTATTAGTTTGCCAGGGCTGTCATAACAGAGTATCATCCACTGGTTGGCCCAAACAACAGAAATTTATTTCCTTACAGGTTGGGAGGCTGCAAGTCCAAGATCAAGGAGTTGGCGGGGTTGGTTTCTTCTGAGGTCTCATTCCTCAGCTTGTAAATGGCTATCTTCTC
This sequence comes from Lepilemur ruficaudatus, assembly GCA_963574885.1. NCBI lineage: Eukaryota > Metazoa > Chordata > Mammalia > Primates > Lepilemuridae > Lepilemur > Lepilemur ruficaudatus. Next base: position 30,698 of record CAUYRT010033425.1, on the reverse strand, counting down.
CCTTTGTCTTCCCATGGCCTTCCCTCTAAGCGTGTCTGTGTCCTAATCCTCTCTTCTTGTAAGGATACAAGTCATATGGGATTAGGGTCTACCCCAGTGACCTGCATTTAACCTACATTTAACCCTTTAAAGACCCTATCTCCAAATACAGTCACATTCTGAGGTACTTGGGAGTTAGGGATTCAAGCTACGAATTTTGGTGGGACAAAATTCAGCCCATAACAACAGTTATACTCCCCCCAAAGGGATAAAAGACATCCCAATGTGACCACTGGAAAGTGGCAGTATGTGTATGGATCCTAGTTCCCTCTCTCCTGGGTCTATTTTCAAATAAAGCTCAAATTCACTGCCAGTAGCTCTCAATTTTTAGTTCTTCACTTATTCGCATTGTTTACTGGAACTGTTTTTCTCTTCTTTCCACTTTACTTGCTCATTTGTTTAATACCAGTAATGTTCAGTAGGAACATGTTCATGGCAAGGATTCTGTAGAATGGAGGTTCATCATTGTTTTCACTAAGCACTGACTCTGTCTTAGACTCTGAATGGGAGTACAGAGAACAAAACTCAGTCAGTGGGCGACAGCAATGAGTGGGTAAAAGACAACAAAATGGAATGATAGAGGCCTAAAGGACAACAGAAGTTTTAAAAAGACAGTAATAAAGGTAATGGCCTAGAAGTGACAATAAGATGTTCTTATAGGTGAACTATAAGAATATGAATTCCCACTCCTTGGGAAAATATACATATATAAATATATATTTATATTTATATCTTAATTAGAAATGGCATCTTGCTATGTTGGCCAGGCTGGTCTCGAACTCCTTGCCTCAAATGATCCTCCCACTTCAGCTGGGATTACAGGCATGAGCCACCATGCCCAGCCCCTTATTAAAGAATGTTACAAACATATCACCTCGGAAAAAGGAACAACCTGGGGCTGCAAAAATTACATAGGTTCAGAATACACTGTATTACATAAAGAAGATACCTTAGATGGAGAAGCAAAACAGTATAGTTTTTAAGAAATGATCTCTGAAGCCAAACCGCCCTGGTTTTAATCCCAGCTCTACTTCTTTCCGGCTGTGTTATCTCAAGCAATTTACTTAATCTCTCTGTACCCCAGCTTCCTCACATATGAATGAGCACAGTATCTACCTCATAGCATCATTATAAAGATTGAATAACCTACAAATTTTAAAGTGGTTAGGAATGTCTAGAAGCTATTAAGTGCTCAAAGTTTGTAAATAAATTCTTAATTGCACATGTTTCATCAGAAACGTTACAGGAAAGGCATTAAGGCTACAGACACTGGAACAAGACGCTGTGGGTTGAACAGCAGTTTCTTCTGCTTATTATTAACTTCCCTTAACCTCTTTGTGCCACAGTATCTTCATCTATGAAACAGACTTAATTGCATCATCCACCTCATCACTAAAACGGACATGTGTTAACCACCTCATCAGAATATTGTGAGGATTAAATTCAACAAAAATGAACCATTTAGAAAAATGCTTAATACACCGTAAATGTTCAGCAGATGTTACCTATTCAGGCCGGGCACAGTGGCTCACCCCTATAACCCTAGCACTCTGGGAGGCCAGGGCAGGTGGATCGTTTGAGCTCAGGAGGTCAAGACCAGCCTGAGCAAGACCCCGTCTCTACTAAAAATAGAAGGAAACTAGTTGGACAACTAAAAATATATTTAAAAAATTAGCCAGGCATGGTGGTGCATGCCTGTAGTCCCAGCTACTTGGGAGGCTAAGGCAGTAGCCTTATTGGGAGGCTAAGGCCAGTAGCCTGGCCTATTGCTTGAGCCCAGGAATTTGAGGTTGCTGTGAGCTAGGCTGATGCCATGGCACTCTAGCCCGGGCAACAGAGTGATGAGACTCTGTCTCAAAAAAAATAAATAAATAAAATAAAATAAAATGAATCTGTCCTGCTTCTACTGGCTTTATCTAATATGTAAATCAGTCAACCAATAATCTCATAAAGTAATAATCACATATGACAATGGAAGCATGATATTAGGAAGATTAGAGTTGTGCTCTCCACCATTATGGAGAAACACAGATCAGATTTACCCTTGTGTGTTTTTAAAAACCAAAAAACCAGATGAAATATGTGAAACAACAGTTTATAGACAACAGACAGAAAGGAAACATACAAAGTAAGCCCTAAGACTGCCCCAGCTTACTGCTTGGAGAACATATCTAGGAAGCAGCACAAGAAGGAAGTACCCAAAAAGAACCCCACAGTTTCCCTGAGTTGATGAGACAGAATTGAGAATTTGGGAAGCTATAGTGGCCAGAATTTGCAAGGCGGTAACAGAGAAGCGAGAGCTATACAAAGGGGACTCTGAAGATCTGCAGGGGGTTCTTCTCACATTTCTCACTGAGTAGCAATCAGCACATGCCGGTAAGGAGACTAAGAAAATGAGCCCTAGAACTCACACAGAGCCAGGAATAGTTCATGTTCCTACCAGCCTTAGTGGAAAAAACTCATAATACATCAACATCAAGTAGAATACTGAGAAAGTATTGCCTCAGTAGTAAGGAAAACTTAGCCCCATTGCTGCTCTGGTCCCACCAAACAAAGCCTGTAAGTAATCCTCAAAAGGATCAAACTATTTCCAAATAACTGCACCCTCAGAATCTCCAGAATGTTTAAGGCAATACGAAAACATGAAGTAAACTTGCAGTCTGCAACGCATTACCAGTCTGCGGCCTGTTAGGAACCTTGCTGGGCATTACCATCTGAGCCCCATCCCCCGCAGCCCCCCAACCCCACCCTATCCATGGAAAAATTGTCTTCCATGAAACTTAGGAACCAGGTAGCACAGCAGGAGGTGAGCAGTGAGCAAGTGAGCAAAGCTTCATCTGTATTTACAGCTGCTCCCCATTGCTCGCATTACAGCCTGAGATCCGCCACTCCCCATCCATGGAAAAATTGTCTTCCATGAAATCAGTCCCTGCCAAAAGGGTTAGGGACCACTGCAGTAAACAGCAAACTAAAATCATCTTGTCCTGTCACTGAACTGGTACTCTGCATGGGACAGACACACAAAAAAGATTGAAATGAAGCACTATACTGTGACCAAACATGTGAACAAGTCTAGGAGGGAAAAAAACCCATGAAATTTGTCCAGGTGCCGTGGCTCATGCCTCTAATCCTAGCACTCTGGGAGGCCGAGGTGGGAGGATCACTTGAGGTCAAGAGTTTGAGACCAGCCTAAGCAAGAGTGCAACTCTGTCACTACTAAAAAAATAGAAAAAATTAGTCAGACGTGGTGGCACGCGCCTGTAGTCCCAGCTACTCGGGAGGCTGAGGCAGGAGGATCACTTGAGCCCAGGAGTATGAGGTTGCTGTGAGCTAGGCTGGCGCCATGGCATCCTAGTCCAGGCAATGGAGTGAGACTCTGTCTCAAAAAAAAAAAAAAAAAAAAAACCCCATGAAATTTAACAAGTCTTCATGCCCAAAGTTGCACAACATTGCTCTAGGTTGTATGTTCTGAGACAGGTGTCAAAGATGTACTACTTCAAGGCATGTGCCAAGACTGAGAATACCTTAGGCTGTAGCTACCCAATTTATCATCTTTCTCAGCCTCATATACCAAGGGCTAGTATCTCTGTAAGAGTGTTCTAAGCTGTCTGTGGAATTTAACTTCCTTTATCAAATAATGTCTCTTAAATCTGTGTAATACATTGTGCTTTTACTTAAATTTTTAGTTTTTCAGGTTACTTTTTTCCTAATAAAAGCTTGACAAATACCTATGGATCAGTCACATCTTCCTTTTTGAAAAATTCTTTTTCAATTGGCTTCTAAGATACCTCTCCTGGTTCTTCTTCCTAAATAGCTACTCCTTTTTAGTCTCTCCTTTGCTACTTCCTCATTATATTCGACCTCTAAAAGTCAGACTGCCCAAGGGCTCAATCCTTGGACAGTTCTTCATTCTCCATCAATCGTCACTCACTGGATGAGCTCATAAATTAGATGATTTGTTTCACTTACATGCTGTCAATTTCTAATTATATACCTTTGCCCCAGACCTCTCACATCTCTCACTGAATGTCTAATTAGCTATCTCTTGTAAATTCCCAGTCTCAGTTCATGGTAACTCCAATTTTCTAGTTGTTCAGCCCAAACTCTTCTGTCATTCTTATCTTTTTCTCAAACGCTGCATCTAATCTACCAACAAATCCTATCAATTCTACCTTCAAAAGACATCCCCAAATCTGACCACTTCTTACCATCTCTATCACCATGAGTTCACATAACCACTGTCTCTTCCTTAAATTATACCAGTAGCTTTCTAACTACAGACAGCGTGATCTTTCGCTGTTTGTGACATTTTTCCGCTTGAAACCCTCCAATGGCTAATTACCTCACTCAGCAAAAAACAGAAGTCTTTATAATAGCCTTTAAAGTTCTTTAATCTGGCTCCTCCCTATACCTCAGACCTCACTTCCTACCACTCCTCACCTAACTTACTCTGCACCAGCTTCACTGGACCGTGTGCTGCACAAAGAACACACAGAGCAAGCTCCTAGATCAGGTCCTTGGCATTTAATGCTGCCTCTGTCTGGAACACTCTTCCTCCAGATACCTCTACCACGGTGGCTCCATGACTTCCTTTAGGTCTTTCCTCATATGTCACCTTACAAAGATCTCTCCGACTACATTACATAAAATGTCAAACCCTGGCTCCCATATTCCCCACTCTTTTATCCTACACTGTGTGTTTTTCAGTAGCACTTAAGGCCATCCATTGTGTTATATATTTGCTCATTAGTTTGTTTGTCTGTCTCCCTCCACTAGAATTTAAGCTCCCTGAAGACAGGGACTATATCACTTTGTGTTCACTGCTTTGTTTTCCATGACTAAAACAGTGCCTAAGACACACTATGTAATCAAATAGTGCTGAATGTATCAAAAGGAAGGATGAAAGAAATGGGAGGAGAGCTATTTTCACCAACCTGAACAAATCATTTAACCTATTTTGGAATCAAATCATCCTGTTGTATAAAATGTGAGATTTGGACTTTTTAACCTCTAAAGAATTCTAGCCTCCTGTCATGCTACAGGGTGGTTCCAGGTCATAGTTCACAGAGCTGTCCAATGGTCAGGAGGGGCACATAACTATCTAAGTACTGACTAGATATTCCCCTTTCCCCTGAAATTCTGAACATAGCACAGATCTGTGATATTCCTGTTACTCTTCTCTGTGACAGGACTCTTCTCCATGACTCGGACTTAGTTTCTCCCCCTTATTAAGGAGTGAAGTATGGGTTTTAGTATCAGGCCAGAAGCAATTGCCAAGGCCCATGTTCACACCACAGCAAGTTTCCTTACCTCCACTGCAGTGGGCGGCTGGAACAGGGACTGCCAGGACTGCTGTGGGCGTGTGGGTTCAGGAAAAAGGCAAGAGGAGAAGTAACCAGAGCACAATCAGCACTAAATGGGATTTTAGTGAGGGAGGGAGCTGGAGCCAATGTGGGTGAAAACATGTGCTGGTTCACTTCAGCTCCTCGGTAAAGAGTGGAGATTCTGACAATACCACAATAGGAAAAAACAAGGTCAGTGATAACTTCTCAACCAAAAGAAACATATTCAAAGTGGGTTAGTTTAGGCAAGAAGCTCAAGCAAAGTAAGTGGTCAAAAATCATTCTGAAATACTTCAGCACCAAGGTTGGCACAGAATGACAACAGAACTAAAATCTAATCCACAAAATTCAAATAAAAAAATTTAAGCTTTGGCTATTCAAAGTATTCAGAATTGGCTTCTGGGCAAACCAAACACCACAAATTTACTACAACTCATCCATTAGCAAGCAACAGATAACAGTTAATGTTCAATGACTAAAACTTCCTACAGAAATGTATAGATCCATAAACATAAAACATGCTTAACAGTTTATAAATTATTGATTGTATCTATAACACTAACTTATTTAGCTAACTTTTCCCTAATGAGTATATAAAATAATGTCAATTCAGTATAATAAATTTTGCTTCTATTTATATTTTGGTTTTCCAGGTTACTTTTTTCCCCTAAAAACAATCTAGCCATTTTGATATGCTATATCCTATTGAAGACTATTATTTAAATAAATAAGATAATTAGATTAAAAACAGATAAATCACTTGTACATATGACAGAAATGATGAAAAATAACTAACAGAGTCACAGTATTTAATTTGCTATTGTATAGGAGTGGCTTTCTATACACATATTTAACTACAACATTTTATTTCCAAGGTAAAAAAAATTACTTAAGCGTCACATAAGCACCTGATCTGTTTCAAAATTACATTAGTTTCCTGTATTGTTATTGCTGACTGCTTTGAATATGGCTATGGGGACACTCTACTTGTGCTTAATTACATATATTTAAAGGAAATCTTCACCTTCATCCTCATTATCCTTCTGGTGGGCTTCAGTTTATTTGTCAGGTAGGTATGCAATACACAGATGTAATAGGATAGGAAAGGGGAGGACAGACAGATGTTTAAAATTACAAGCATGGCCAAATTTCCATGAACTCGATGTATTTTTTCAAAATTACAAGAAGCAAAAAAATTTGGGGTTAAGTTCTCATTTTCAAAAAGAATTTTCACTCTTCTGAAGAACTGTTTCAAAATTAAGTTGCCTCATATATATGTTAGAGCTAATTAGAATATACAATAATGCTCTTAGTACTTACTTGTTAACCTGAATAATACTGCTCACACAAAATTTTGTATTATTAAATCTAATCACATAAAACAAGGTTTAGCCATTTTGATGATACATAATTGAGATTATAAAAATTTATGAAAACCAAATCTCATTTCCTTTTTGCTCCTAATTACCACTCTGCAACCCGGTTATAACAATGGGACTAAAGAATTGCTTGAAAAAGGAAAGGTGATTTATAAGCTACTTACTATAATATTATAGTTCCATTGGGGGTATTTTTCTAATTCAAAGTCACTAAAGCAGATAGAATGATTACCAATAACCCACGTACCAACATTTGTAGAGCATGATTTTTGATCATTTATGTTTTCTTAAACTACAAATTCCATTTTAAAAATTTCAATTTTGATAACAAGTCATCTTTATTTTAAATAGCACATTTAAAATTATTACTGATGAAGTTTCTTTTTAATGGTCTTTTACTTTTGTCTCAGTATGGGAATAAAAAGTTTTTTTAAAGTATGCCAATACTCTAACCATATACTTCAAAGAAGTCATGTTTTCCAAGGTCTGGTAGAAGCACTAATTCAATCAACAAGTGTGCACAGACACTGAAGAAGCCTGTCCTCTGGGGGTAGGCCATGCTGTCTCACTCCAGGGAAGCGAATCTGAAGGGCACTCCCTCTGCCCTGTGAGTGAAGCAAAAGCAGTTCAAGGCAGCCGAGGTGAAATGGATTCTAGGACTCCTCTTTCACTGGTTCTCTAATTTACTCATCAATTCACTCAGCACTTCTTCATTAAATAAGCCTGACCAGCTCTTGGAAAAGCCACTCTGAAGCGAAGTGGAAGGCTTCCTCCATTCCCCAGCTTTGAAATTCTCACCTAATAAAGTGAGAATTGGCTATTCTATTTCTAGAATAGCCAATACAGAAATAAAATTCAGGTCACATCCTAAAGGACTCATGCTTGGATGTGCAAGGGCAGATCTGAAGGCCTGAGCTGACAGGCGGTGGACAGAAACATAATACCCTCTTTAGTCAAAGGAGGAGATACTTTTCATTTCCATTTGTTTCTCAAATTCATAGAGCTTGTATTTGCATTTTTGATGCTAACTTTAAATAAACATTTGCTTTCGAGGGAAGGAAATAACTATCTCCATTGTTAATCCAGTTCCCCAAGTACCTAGGAACCCCTAAAATGACATCTAATTTAGTTGCCAGAATTGGAAACCTCATATGACCCAGTCAGGGACCACTGTTTTGACCTTGAATAATGAAGCCAGCTCAGCCCTCTTCCTGACAGACATCTCTAAAGCAGTCTTCATCCAAGCAAATGAAGCTGTGTTAGTTGGCATTAGTTCTTTTCCTGACATCTGCCAGTTTGCAGTCAGAGACCCCAGCCTCCTTACTGAATCCGCAGACATGGTGCTCCCAGTCTCTCTCTCCGTTTGATCATACTCCTGGCTACTCGAGTTTTGCCCTCACAGTGCAGTCTTGGCAGGAAGTTCTCTCACACAAGGGGTATGCAGTTTGTCAGCCAAAGGAAATTTACAAAGGCTTCCCAAACTTACAGGAAAAATTAAAGTACTTTTCTCCAAAACATGATATTCAGAACCACCCCCTATCCCCAAAAAAGACCTAAGAGCCCAGAAGACAGCAGAGAGCCAGAGTGACAAGTTCCAGATCCCAAATGAACCAGCTGTCCTCTGATCTGCCTGACATCATTAACACTCTGCCTGCAACGAATCAGAGCCACAGGGAGCACCCTGTTCCCCTAGTGAGAAGCATCAAACTCCCTCCCCCACAAATCAGCTGCAACCTCCAACCCTGAGGCCTGGCAGCAGTAAAGACTCTGGCAGAAACTGTACATACCAACTTGAAAACTCACACTGTGTCAGAAATACTATTAACCCAGGAGGCATGGGCTAGGCTAAGCAGCTGTTGCAGTGGGCAAGGGATTGGAAGAAAGCATATTAAGGATACCAAATTGGTAAGTTAATGAGCTAAGAATATGTGGGCATTTCTCCAAAATTATTCATTTTCAAACCCAGAGCTGGTAGGGGATGATGGAGCTTTAATGTTATGGCTCAAAGCACAGCCATTATTCAAATTCTGAATTTGACCAATTTAAATAAACTCTGTACTCCTGCAAAGTTCAGCACCATTTTTTATTCAATTTCTATTACTCTCTAATCATGTGATTAACTTTTGGTAAGAAAAGTCATAAGGAAAGTTAAGAAAATAAGCTCCTGAACTAGTTTAATTCCATCCCAAAAACATTAATAAAATCATTTATATGGCAGACTCTGTACAAGACTTTAAGGTAAGCTGCAGAAGAACTCTACTGAAGGTTAAGGTATTTAACTGTTGTATGCTTTGGTTTCCCCACTTGTAAAATGAAGCTAATTAAGGTACTAAAGCATCATAAAAGTGTTAGCTGCCTTGCCCTCCATGAGCAATCTCCCAGTCCAAAGGAGGAGATAAGTCTCAACAAATATAAAACCATCTGAGAAAAGCAGCCTGGCCTGAAGAAAGCCAACTGATCAAGTAAACTGTGGAGCTAACCACTGGCAGCAGCTAAGGGAGCCAAAGAGGAAGCAAAAGTCTTGTCCCCTGCTTCAGAACACCTGCCAACTCTGATGGGCTCTTCTCATTCATCTAGATGACAAAGTATGGCAAATTGTTTTTTTAGGGTAACAGTCAAAGGATTAGTTCATACACTCCAACCAGGGCTTTTCAACTGTAGGTCACAACTCTTCAGTAAGTCATGATATCAACTTAGGAAGTCAGAATCAACATTTTTTAAAAAGAGAAATATAGTGAAATAGAAAAAAATATCAGAGCGCTTCACACATAGTATGGCTAAGCACTAGGTTATGAAATTTTCGTGTCTGTGACATCTATTACTGAAATACATACAAATATGTATTTATATTACATATGATGGGTCATGACGTAAGATCATCTTGTTATTAAGGTCAAAGTCTAAGATTTCTCAAAGAACTAAAAATAGAAATATCATTAGATCCAGCAATAGCATTATTAGGCATCTACCCAAAAGAGCATAAGACATTCTATTATAAAGACATCTGCACCTGAATGTTTATGGCAGCACAATTCACTATTGCTAGGTCGCGGAAACAACCCAAGTGTCCCTCAATTCATGAGTGGATTATTAAAATTTGGTATATGTTTACAATGGAATATTACTCAATTTTAAGAAATGACAGTGAGCTAGCACCGCTTACATTATCCTGGATTCAGCTCAAGCCCATTATTCAAAGTGAGGTGACAGAAGACTGGAAGAATGGGCTCCACGTGTACTCGCCATCAAATTGGTACTGACTGATTAACACTGTGGTGCTCAAATGGTGGTGGTGTCCACCAGGGTTTCGGGGGTTGGGGGATAGACCCACAGCTGAGGGATGTGGAGACCACTGTGATGGGGAGGGGCATGCTTGAAATGTAACTGGGGATGGGAATTAGAGGACTTAATAGCAGGAAGGAAATCTTCTAAAACTGATTTACGTGAATAGCTGTACAACTTGGTAAATTTACCAAAAATCATTTAATTGATCACTTAAAATGGAGTAATGGCATGGAATGTAAATTATACTTCAATAAATTTATCAAAATATATATCTATATGAGTCTAAACCTATTGAAAAGTAAAAAAAAATTAATAAAAATGATGTTTGGGTTTTATATGAAATATGGACACAAACACATACCCATATGCACACACAAAGCAAACGTGGCTGTCATATGGAACAAAACTTTTTCTTTTCTTCCAAGTAGATTTTTCTACTTTGTTGAAATAAACATAGCTTTAAAAATAAAAAAAAAAAGGTCAAAGTCTAAAAAGTTTGAAAGCCACTGTTCTAATCACTCAAGCAAACTCAACCCACCTAGTAGCTATAGGCACTCACTTTTCCTTTCCATATATTAGCCCAATTACTCGGCTCTCACAGCTCACTTCAATTTCAGAATCTCCTGTTCTCTATGAATCCTAAAGATAACTGAACACTCTCTCAGGAATCTAACACCTCTCTACAAGTACTAGGTACCACTTTGGAAAGCCTCGTGATGATATCAGGGTCAGCTATAAAAGCCCAAGCCTTGGTCTATTCCCACCCCCAGCTGAGGCTTATAATTATTGGTGAGCCCTAAAGATTTCTACTCAATATCTTCCAATTCTCTAATACCCAAGACCAAGCTACTGATTAATAATAATAATAATAATAATAATAATAATGACCTAACAGCAACCAACATTTATAAAGTGCTTATTATTTACTAGGTTCTATTCTAAGAACTTTATAGGTATTACTCATGTAGTCCTCATCATCACCATGATATATGCGCCATTATCATTCCCAATATTTAAAAGAAAAAAGGACACAAAAAACGTTAAGATCATACCCGTGGTAAGTGGGAAAGTAGCCTTTACTCAATATGTTTTTGCCTGGTTACACACATATGAATTATATAAGCCAGAAGTACTCCTATCTTCAGCCAAGCTGGTGAACTGAGGCAGTCAATCCCTACAATGTTATAAACTACTGTTCTATATCTTTCTGTAAAAGATTCTGACAACAATAGCAAATGCATTTCTCTCTAGCCTGCTCCGCAAGAATAAATTGGGGGAGGAGGAACAGCATGGAGCTCCTTAAATAATGCTAATGTCAGAAAATATTTGTTTGATTTTTAGAGAATAGAGTCATATCTTATGTCTTTTATCTAACCAAAGAAGATATTACTTTTACTTCCAGGGTTTAACACATTCCCACACAGAGTATTTTCTTTAAACTTATTGGCTTATTTAAACTTATTAGAATCATTGTACCAATACTGCTGTAGTTTTGCCAGCACCAGGAAGGCCTAACGTTTTCCTGGACTGGTAACAGGGCTAAACAATTTGCAGTATGGCCACTGAAACATCCACCTTCTCTTATTCATACAACTATTTACTGCCTGTATTACCACCCTTAGAGCCAGGAAATAAAGGTCTCTGCTATGGGCTTCTCACTTGAGAGATCCCCCAAAATAACACAAACACAAAAGAACAAATTCATTAAAGAAATGAGGTTGCCTCTGTTACGAGATCTGGCATTCTTCACCGGCAAAGTAGAACCCTAGAAATCCATTCGTGTGATTTACACCAGCGGTCCCCAACCTTTCTGACACCATGACACCAGGGACCGGCTTCGTGGAAGACAGTTTTTCCACACACCTAGGGGAAGGGGGCGCCCATCACCACTTCGGCTCCACCTTCACCTCCGATCAGGCGCCGGATTCTCAAAGGGAGCGAAACCCGAAGCCCTCGCATGGGCAGTTTGCAGAGGGGTTGGCGCTCCTATGAGGGTCTGATGCCCCGGCGGATCTGACAGAGGATCTGACCCGAGCCGGGGCTCGGTTGGTGATGCGAGCAATCGGGAGCCACAGGCCTCTTGCTGTGCGGCCTGTTCCTGTACGGCCGGAATGGGTCCATGCCTGCGCATTGGGGACCGCAGATTTACAAGGTTCAGACCCCAGGAAAACACCTGCCCATATCTTTCTTCCTACGTCCTTAAAAAAAAAAAAAAGGCAACTATGTCAGAATGCCATCTACGGATTATGAAACCACAAACTTCAGAGACAATTCTGCCTAAAAATATGTATTTGAGCAGCACAGGGTCTTAGAAGTAAGCGAAAAGTCAAATTAACTGTTAAATCCTTCTTTTCAGATAACATGTAATAGTTTTGTCTTCTAGTACAGTCAAACATCCATTTGCTTGACTTCTTTCTGTTCCAATTCATGGGTCTAAAGGTACTTCAAAATTTAGCTCAGTATTCGTAACAGCAGCACATGAGGAACATTTTGCAGAATTAAGGAATTCATATTACTAGTAAATGTATTTATGTGCAGGCCTAGATATATAACACATGTAAGACAGACCAATGTTTTTACACTAATAGTTGAATAGTTAATGCTAAAATTAGAATTTATGTTTATAAAAATATTAGTATTTAGAAATCAAAAATTTTAAATTCAGCCATTTTAAATAATTTTAAATATTTAAAAGAAAAATAGCTTTAAAAGCATGAAAATTTTTAATTTTTTACACTTTATATATTTTATGAAAATATATTCAAACTTGGTACTTTCTGAATAGAACATCTTATTTTTAAATCCTAGAGTCAGTGAAAATGAGTACAAGTTGTGATCACAACAGACAGAAAAATAAGTAAAGCTTAGAAGAGAAAAAAGAGAAAATCGACAAATAAGGTGGTTTACCTACATCTGAAAAAAAACTGCCAATATGAAAGTGAACAGACGTTAATTGCATACAAAAAAGCACAAATACAAGTATTAGCCCTGAACAAAAGACTGAATAAACAGAAAATAAACCACAGTATTAAAAAAAGACAAGTAATACAATGACTAACTCCAAAGAAAACCAAGGATCCCTCCAAGTCACAAACACAACTCAAGTACCCCTCAAATGCAGCGGGCAGCAGCATTCTGAGTGATCATGTGGGTCATTAGTGAGAGTCTCCTGCAAGAAATAGAGCAACACAGCTGCCCCGGGATGCAGATGAATGGTCAGCTAGTGTCACTCACCAGCTATGTGACTCACTGAGCACGCTAGCCTTGCTGCCATCATGATCCGGTTCACTCCTCAGCAAAGTGATCACTGTCTGAGCCGTGAAGAGTTAGATATTCAACTGTTAAATCCACAGGTGCTAAGAGCTGCTGCTCTTACAGTGGTCAACGACACCAAAATAGGCTCTCAGGAAGAATAAGACTTAAAATAGCTAGAAGTAAGGTTCCTTTCCCTCTAGGAGCTTACTGTCTAAATGAGGTATATTTTGTTAGGGCTGTCTGAGTTACAAGTGTCAGAAATCAAACCCAAATTTTTTGCATAGGCAAAAAAATGGAATTTGGGTTATATACTGTAGCATCCCAGGGTAATATTGGCTTCAGGTACAGCTGCATCCAGGCACTCAGGTAGGCCTCCCTCAGTGTTGATTTTATTCTCAGGCAGGTTTTCCCATAAGTCCCATTCTCTCAGTTACTCCAGCAGAGAAGTAAGCCTCTTTCTTAATAGTTCCAGCAAGAATCCTAGCTGATGCTCATTGAATAAGCCTGGGTCACATGCCCATCCCTGAACCCATTACTGTAGCTCTGATTGGCCAGGCCTGGGTCATGAGCTGCTCCTTGGAGGTGAGCACAGCTCCACCTGATCCTCATGGACTGAGAGTAGAGAAAGATGTTTCCCAAAGAAAAATCAAGGTGATGTTCACAGAAGAGGGGACTGTGGATGCCGGCAGGAGAGCCTCAGATGCTGAGCATGTGAGTGGAGGCAGATTCACGCGATACAATTAAGGAACACTTACAAGTTAACAATAAATAGTTCGATGTAAGCAAGTGCTGTCTGTGTGGCCAGCACTGTGCTACCTACAAGAAAAGATGGAGGGGAAAAGGTGCTTGGTTTTAAAGAGATCATGGGATGGCCTGGTGGGGTCAGAGGCAAGTGTGGAAGTCCGGAGAAGAGCCCAACACATACGCGTATCCTATAATTCCCAGCAGTACACAATTCTGGCTGCATGTTACCTAGAGCTACCCAGAGCTTTTAAATAGATTGATGACAAGGTCTCTCCTGAGGTTCTGATTTCACTGGACTCAAGTGTGGCTCAAGCATCCATGTTTTTTTAAAAAAACTCTTATCAGGTGGTTCTAATGAACAATTGTGGTTAAGGACTACAACCCATAGGAAAAATATCCAAATGCCTTTTGCTGAATGTGTAAAGCTGTTGTGATTTTACCTTAATTTATTTAGTGCCATGTTCTTGGATGGGAAAATGTGAAAATTACGGAAGTCAGTTAAAATAACTTTTTATACTCTTCTGAGGGAATTAGACTTTGTCAATAATTCATTCTGACAAGACAGTTTTACAAATAATACTTTCACTGTGTCCACACTGAGATGCTTAAGAAAAATATCTGAATGCACATATTTCTTGTTCTGCTTGTAGAGGATATTTCTCAAAGCAGAAAGTGAAGAAGAGATTTTTGCACACCTGGGATTGGATTACACTGAACCGTGGGAAAGAAATGCCTAGGAAAAAGTTGCCGACATTTTTTCCCATTTTCTTCAGATTAAATAAATTAAGCTTCATATTAGCATTACAAAAGACGCCTCAGGAAAGTTCAAGATTCTTTAGGTCTTATTGAAATACAGATTGCTACTAGAAATAAATAGCTTTCTTATTAGTATATGGAGAATTTAAAAAGAAAAAATAAATAGCTTTAGAAACCTGGTAAGGCATCACTTGGTAATGGGTTATGTTGTAATAGGCCATTTGTAGACTGCTGCATAGAATTTACAACGTATTTTTCAATGGAAACGGTGTTGTCATTGGTGGCTTATCCAAAGAAGCTAATCAAAGCCCACTTTGCCCACAGTGTAGCTGAAGTAGTGTATATCTCCAATAAAAACAGGAGGAAACCAGGAAAAAAAAAAAAAAAGACAAGTAAATGACAATGTAAAATGCTGGTCTTAAAAAAATAATAATTCTCTCCAGTTTTTAGCCAAAGATTTCCCCCCACCCCGTGGTTTAACAATAAAATAATCATAGAAAACAATGAAAAATGTATAGCTTTAATGTAAATGATTCTAAAAATTGGCGTTAGAATGACTGCACAGGTAAGATAGATAAAAATGGGAAATGGTCACTGGCTAGGATAAAGACTTAAATGAAATTATTAATTTAACTGGTAATAAAGTAAAAGAAATCATATCTAACTTTTTTAAAAAGGTAAATATTACACAGCTTTATAGATTATAACAGGGACAAAAGTCATGTTAAACAACAAACTTTATATATTATTGAATTATCTGAAGAAGAAAATGAAGTAAAAATAAATAAGAATTTCATTAACTTTATATTTGCTGTAAAAAAAAAAAATACAGGTTTTGACTTAAGAGAAAACTAAAAAAAACCAAAAAAAAAAAAATACCTTTCAGTTCTAGGCACTGACCTAAAAGATTGGCAAAACTGTAACTAAGACATTATTGAAACAGAACTAGCCACTCTACTACAAACCACCATAAGACAAGACAAAATATATGAGGCAACAGTTTTCAGGCACTGGGAAACAGGTAGTGCAAGAATACAAACCCAGAAAGAAGGAAACTCAAAAGCCAGGCCACCCCCTCGACTGCCTGGGAAAATTTTCCTTACACTGGCACAGATAGCCTGAGTTGAAGCAGAGCACAGTAGTTCCCTAAGCTGAAGAGGAAAGGTTAGAGTTCAGCTAACGAAACAGACCTTGCAAATTCCTCAAGAAAGACCATATGCTATGCCATCAAAAAAGTCTCAAGAAATTTCAAAAGATTGAAATCTCATAAATTATGCTGCCTAATCACAACACAATTAAACTAGAAATCAATTACAATACCCATAAAATCCCCCAAAATTTGGAAATGAAACCACGTACTTCTAAATAATCTATTAGTCAAAGATGAAATGACAAAAGAAACCAGAAAATATTTTGGATTAAACTAAAATGAAGACACAAATATCAAACTTCATAGGAAGCAGCTAAAGGAGTGCTTAGAGAGAAATTTATTACTTAAACTGCTTGTATCAAAAAAGGAAGATCTGAAATCACTAAGCTATGCCTCCACATTAAAAACTAGAAAAAGAAAAGCAAATTAAATTCAGAATACAAGAGCAAAGAAAAATAAAAACGGAAATCAGTGACAGAAAAAAAAACTAACAAAACCAAAAATTGGTTCTTTTTTTTTTTTTTTTTTTTTTTTTTTGATACAGAGTCTCACTCTGTTACCCGGACTAGAGTGCCGTGGCGTCAGCCTAGCTCACAGCAACCTCAAACTCCTGGGCTCAAGCAATCCTGCCTCAGCCTCCCGAGTAGCTGGGACTATAGGCATGAGCCACCAAGCCTGGCTAATTTTTTCTATATATTTTTAGTTGGCCAATTAATTTCTTTCTATTTTTGGTAGAGACAGGGTCTCGTTCTTGCTCAGGCTAGTCTCGAACTCCTGAGCTCAAATGATCCACCCACCTCGGCCTCCCAGAGTGCTAGGATTACAGGTGTGAGCCACCGCGCCCAGCCTCAAAAATTGGTTCTTTGAAAAAATTAATAAAATTAATAAAACCCTAGTGAGACAAATCAAGGAGAGAAAACACAAATCACCAATATCAGGAATAAATGATGGACTATCACAAAAGATCTAAAGATCATAAAAGAATAATAAGAGAATAGCATGAACAGTTTATGCTAATAAATTCTATAACTTACAGAAAATAGACAAAAAGTTCAAAAAATAACTTACCAAAACTGACAATATAGACAATATGAATTATGCTAAGTGACACAAGCCAGACACAAATGGACAAATGCTGTATAATTCCACTCATATGCAATACTTAGAAGAGGCAGAAAGTAGAACAGAGATTGCCAGGAGCTGAGGGAAGGGAAGAATGGCGTTATTGCTTAATGGGTACAGAGTTTCTAATTGGGGTGATGGAAAAGTTTTAGGAATACATAGTGATGATGGTTGCACAACACTGTAAATGTACTTAATGTCATTACATTGCGCATTTAAAAATGGTTAAAATGGCAAATTTTGTTATTTCCACCTTATCACAATTTTTTAAACTTTTAAAAAATTAATTCAAAATGAACTAAGACAACATAAACAGTAAAATTACAAACTTCTAGAAGAAAACATTGGGGAAAACCTTCATAATCTTGGAATGGTCAAAGATTTCTTAAACAGAACACTGAATACTAACCATAAAAACTCACAAAGTAAACAATATCAAAATTAAGACCTTCTGCTCTTTGAAAGACATCATTCCAAAAAGGAAAAGGCAAGTCAGGGAAAAACAGTCACAATATATACGGTCATGTGTCACTTAATGATGGGCATATATTCTGAGAAATGTGCAGTTAGGCAATTTCACTATTGTGCAACATAGAGTTTACTTGCACAAACCCAGATGGCCTACCACACACTTTATGGTACAGTCTATTGCTCCTATGATATACACCTGTACAGCATGTTACTGTACTGAATACTGCAGACAACTCTAATACATAGCGTATTTGTGTATCTAAACAGAAAAGATACAATAAAAATATGGTATAAAATATTAAAAATGGTACACCTGTATAGGACAGATATGGTTTGGATATTTGGCTCCTCCAAATCTCATGCTGAAATTTGATTCCCAGTGTTGGAGGTGGGGCCTGGTGAGAGGTATTTGGGTCATGGAGCAGATCTCCCATGAATGATGTGGTGCCCTCCCCACGATAGTGTGTGAGTTCTTGCTTTATTAGTTCACACAGGAGTTGGTTGTTTAAAAGAGCCTGGCACGACCTCTTCCCTCTCTCTTGCTCCTTCTCGAGCCATGTGACATGCCTACTCTTCCTTTGCCTTCCAACTGGACTGGAAGCTCCCCAAAGTGCTCATCAGAAGCAGATGCTGCTTCTTCTAGTCCATAGAACCATGAGACAAATAAACGTCTTTGCTTTATAAATTACCCAGCCCCAGGTATTTCCTTCACAGCAATGCAAAATGGACCAACACAAGGGCACTTACTGTGAATGGAGCTTGCAGGACTAGAATTTGCTCTGGGTGAGGGAGTGGTGAGTGAACGTAAAGGCCTAGGAGGCTTAGGACATTGCTGTACACTACTGTAGACTTCAAAAACGCTGTCTACTTAGGCTACATTGAATTTGTAAAACAAAACTTTTCTTTCTTCAACAATAAATTAACCTTAGCTTACTGTAACTTTTTTACTTTATAAATTTTTTAATTTTTTAAACTTTCTGACTCTTTTGTAATAACACTTAGCTTAAAACACAAACACACTGTATTCCTGTACAAAAATATTTTCTTTCTTTACATCCTTATTCTATAAACTGTTCTTTATTTTTAAACTTTTTAAATTATTTTTTACCTCTTAAATTTTTTTTGTTAAAAACTAAGACACAAACACAACATTAACGTAGGACTACACAGGGTCAGGATCATCAAAATGTCATTAGGTGAATTTTTCAGGTCGTTTATAATCTTACGGGACCACCATTGTATATGCAGTCTGTCATTGACTGAAATATTGTTATGAAGTACATGACTGTATATATCTGACAAAAGATCTGTATCTGGAATACATAAACAACTCAATAATTTAAAAAAAAAATCAAACTCATTTTTCCAAAATAAGGAAAAGACCTAAACATACATTTCACAAAACAAGATACACAAATGGCCAATAAGGGCATGGAAAACATACTCAACATCATTATTCATCTGGGAAATGCAAGTTAAAACCATAATGAAAAAAAAATGAAAAAAACCATAATGAGGTACCAGTATATACCCAATAAAATGGCTCAAATGTGTAAGTCTGCCCATAACAAGTACTGGTATGGACATGGGCCAAACAGAACTCTCAACATCACTGGTGGGACTGTAAAATGGTATAACCATTTTGGAAAATTATGTGGCAGTCTTTTACAAATTTAAACATACTTTATCATTTACCATTTGATGGGGTGGGGGTGGTATGAAATCTAAGTTTGGCTCTTTTACTTTTTAAAAGATTAAAAGTATTTTAGTCAAAAGAATTTCCACACACTGGATAGTACTAAAAAGTGACAGTGCAATAAAATATAAGGAAATTAAAGAAAGAAAATGGAAAAAATAGGGTTGCATGAGGTATTAGTTTTCTACTGCATAACAAATTACCCCAAACAAAACAACACATATTTACTATCTCAGTTTCTGAGTCAGGAATTCAAGCACAGCTTAGCTGGGTCCTCTGCTTAGGGTCTCATGAGACTGCAATCAAGGTGTCTCCTGAGCTATATTCTCATATGGAGACTTGATTCAGGAAGAATCCACTTCTAACTGCATTCATGTGATTGGCAGAATTCATTTCCATGTGGCTGTAGGATTGAGGGCCCTATCTTCTTGCTGGTCATTGGCTAGAAGTCACTCTCAGCTCCTAGAAACTAGCCAAAATCCCTTGTCACATGAACTTTCCCAGCATGGCTGTTTACTTCATCAATCAGTATGGAGAATCTCTATGCTGAGTCTACTACTTATTTATGGACTTTAATAGTCACGAAAGTGACATCCCATCACCTTCGCCATGTTCTGTTAATGAGAAGCAAGTCACAGGTACTGCCTACACTCAGGAGAGTATGATTACACAGAAGCATGAACACCAAGAGGGAGAAACTATGGGGCTTATCTTGAGCATGTCCCCCATACATGACTATGAAGAAGATTCATCAAAAAATAATACCCAAACTGATATTTACAGAGTACTTTAGGATGACCACACATCAAGGGTTAGTCTAAACAAACTTCTCTTTTTAGTTTTCTTTATAATATTCCAGCACTGAAAAGATTAAAGATCTTAAGAAATGTTATATGGCCCTAGATATTGCTTTAAGAGATGGTAAAAAAAAAAAAAAAAACCCTGCAATATAAGTGAAAGCAATTTATAAGATAATATTAAAATATTGTGTAATGTCTTCACTGACAATGACAACATATCATGAGACCTCATTACAACATTTGATATGTAAAATTCATGGTTCATTTTTAAATCCATATACTGCTTTAAGAATATTTCTGGCCAATTCCAATTTCTACTGCCACAACAGAGCAAATGTCCTTTACATAGAAATTAATTTTTTTAAAACTTAAGAAATAAAATCACTAACAAAGTCTGTTTCATTTGGCATTGTGTCAAAAGAACATAATTTTAAAGAAAACTTTGATTATAATGTAGTGATTTTGCTGAAATAAAGCCAAAGTACAGACATTTTAATGATTTATGAATTTGCCTTTATTGCTCATTCAAGCAGATGAACACCTACATATGTGCAGTATTAATTCAACTGTCATCTTTGCTATTTTGCCGATTTTCAATCATATAAAAATTGAAGGCCGGGCGCAGTGGCTCACACCTATAATCCTAGCACTCTGGGAAGCCGAGGTGGGTGGATTGCTCAAGGTTAGGAGCTTGAAACGAGCCTGACCAAGAGCGAGACCTCATCTCTACTAAAAATAGAAAGAAATTAATTGGCCAACTAAAAATATACAGAAAAAATTAGCTGGGCATGGTGGCACATGCCTGTAGTCCCAGCTACTTGGGAGGCTGAAGCAGAAGGATTGCTTGAGCCCAGGAGTTTAAGGTTGCTGTGAGCTAGGCTGACGCCACAGCACTGTAGCCCAGGCAACAGAGTGAAAAAAAAAAAAAATTGATAATGAAACTGGTTGTAACATCTGCCTCGTTCCATCATAAATGAGTTGGGGTTTTTTTTCTTTAATCTTTAAATGCTTTCATTTTACATTTGGATGAGAGCTATGACTTTTTTTTAACTGTGTGTTAAGCAGTTTTAGAAGTCTTCCACCAAAATGCCCCATGGATTCAGCTGACAGAGTCACATCAGAGAAGTACAACTCAGGTGGGCTGCCCAGGCACATTGGCTCTTGGCTGCCATAAGTAAATCTGAAGTAGCAATCTGAAGTTGGCTCCCAGACGTAAATCTGTAGTTTACTGAATCTCCACTACTCTAACTTTAATTTTTCTCTATAACTGGGTTATGTTTGACATTTGTTTATGACTAAGTTACTCCCACTGGTGGCAGCAATGACTGGGACATTGGTTTTACAGTCTGACCAATCCCAGGTATATACCTAAGAAAATGAAAACATATTCTCATAAAAAAACTTATACATGAACAATCATAGCAGCTTTATTCATAATATCCCAAAACAGGAAACAACTCAAATATCCATCAAACACATAGCACTGTAGTCACACAAGGAAATACTAAGCATTAAAAGGACAGAAGTACTAAAACATGGAGGGAGTCAGATACAAAAGAATAGATACTCCATGATTTTCATTTATACGAAATTTTACCAAAGGCAAAATTAATCTATGGTGCCAAAAAGCATGGGGTCAAGAGGTAGAAGATGGGATTGACTGCAAAACTACACAAGGAATATTTTGGGGTAATAAAAATGTTCTACATATTAATTCTGGTGATAGTTACATGGGGGGGTATATGTCAAAATTCATCAAACAAAACTTTTTGAGGACCCAAAAGAGTTTACTTCTACAGGCTATAACTATCAATGATTACTGAATTAGAAATGGAAACCAAGCCCAGGCATGGTGGCTCATGCCTGTAATCCCAGCACTTTGAGAGGCCAAGGCAGGAGGATAACTTCAGACTAGGAGTTTAAGAACAGCCTGAGCAACACGGCAAGACCCTGTTACTACAAAAAATAAAAAAAAATTAGCTGGGCATGGTGGTGCACACCTGTAGTTCCCAGCTACTTGGGAGGCTGAGGCAGGAGGATCATTTGAGCCCAGGAGTTAGAGGGTGCCATGAGCTATGATGACACCATTGCACTCTAGCCTGGGCAACAGAGCGAGACCCTGTCTCCCCTCCAAAAAGAAAGAAAAGAAATGAAAAACTGAGACATTAAAAAAATGCTTATTTATTGATTCATTTGAAGATAGCATTTAAAAATGCATTGCGCATTAATAATACCTTCTTAGTATTATTATAACATTAATTCTGACCTTGAGGACCCCCTAAAACCTGTCCTCCAGTAAAGCATAAGTTTGTTTCAAAATATGAAGACTAATGAAGGACAAAATTTGGAATGTGAATTGTGTTTGACATGGTTTACAATACCCCAGTCTGAAAATCTATGAAGTGGTTAAAATCTTAGCAAAGTCTGACCAATTTTGGCAAAGCAGTCTCCTTGGTTTACTGTTTGCTGCCTTCAGCTACAATATTATTCTTTTCTCTGTGTAATATGCCTAGACAACAAATATTTTGTGTCTTGCTGGGAAAGTTTTCTGTGCTTTATGCTGATTTATTATGTATGTCCTTAGTCATTTAAGAAAACAAAAAATTTATGGTTCCTTGTGAAAAGCTATGGTTATTGAAAATTGTGTTACCTTCTGTGTTTATTTTTAAATGTTTTATCATCATTTTGGTTAAGTAACCAGGTACTACTTCTCAAGCACCAACAATCCTATCTTAAGTGTTTCCATTAACAACTCTTTGAAGTTTTGCCTTCCCAAAATCAGATCCTAAATATAGATTATAATAAAATAAAACTTTCAATGTATTTTTAACATCTAAAACTATCTCTGAGATATCCCAGCACATCCCTGGGAAAAACACAAAAATGTGTTCTTTCATCTTTTTGGAGAGGTGCTAAAATAATTAGGTTTACTTGATATTTTATTATTAATGAATTTCATGGGAATAGTTGTCTAATCAGAAGAGATGCTTAGCCTTCCTTAGGTTAAATCTGTACTGTTAATATAAATATTCTGGAAATTGTATGGCTGATGGGAGGTTCTTAGACACTTGTCAATGCCCTCATCATCTATAGTATGTTTCTGTTTATAAGTCCTGACAGTGCTTTGCAGATTTTAGGACAATAGTTTAGTGTTTTCAGCCTTAATTTCAGTTATTATCTAAAATACTTACTTAGTAACAATTTTATTATAAAAATTTGAATCTAGTTTCTTCTGGGTCAGTGGAGTTTCAGAAAAATACAGATGTCTAGGACTTACTCCAGACACACTGAGTATATTCTTAGTATGTTCTTGGTATGCGTAACATGCCACTAGATTATTATATGCTATACATCAAGTTTTTTTCCTCCTGTAAAAATTATGTTCACCCACATTTTATAAATCAGATACAACATTCATTGTCTTCTTTGAAAAAACTCTTAGAGACATTTTGCTAAAGCTTTTTGGACTGGCTTTATTATTCTCCTTTTGCATGCCTCAGAAACAACTTAATTCTCTTGTTAGTTGCATTACTCTTATTATATAAACTTTTATCAGAATTTTCATATTTAAAAATTAGTAATAAATTAACCACAGGCATTTTAAGTCTCTGTCATCTACAAACAGATTCTGTTTTATACTAATACTTGTCTGAAGGCTCTGCAATCAACTAGAAGCCAGAGTTTACATCTTCAACAAAGAAGGACTGTCTCAGAGCTCCATGGAAAAGGACTGTAGTAGATATTTAAAAACTACCGACACATCAAAGAATAGACTCTTGGATATGGCTTCCAACGGCATCACTTGGAAAACTGGACAACTTCCAGATCATTCCAGTGGACTGAGTCAGAATTTACAGAACTTTTTTTAGTCGAGAAGAAGACTACTAACCTAAGACCCAGTGAAATGAGAATTACACAGGAGTGAATGAACAGATGAGGGATGATTGTAGTTATTTGTTTGAAAGACTGTTCTAATTTCCATTTTCCAAATATATAAGAGAATCCATTTTCTTCCTCCTTAAGCTATCTATAACCCTTAACAATTTAGTAAATTTTACTCTTGTAAAATAAGACACTCATAAATCACATGTGATTCCACTGACCCTCCCTCCAACCCAGAATTGAGAAAGTCTTACTGAGTCTCCTTATTTTTCAAGGCAATAGTTAATTTACATAGGTTTAATAAGAATCTGTTCTCTGCTTTACCAGAACATAATTGTAAAAAATGGCTGTGCAGCCAATGGTTTACCTGAAATGTCACATTTGAGAATGATGATGCTCATTTAATGAGGTATAACAAGGCACTTTTAAGGAACTATAGTTGACTACACGGAGTCGATACTTACAAACCCCGCTAGGAAAACTGGCCTGATATCTGCCTTTACAGGTCTAGTCTTATAGATGGTAAGGAAGATCAGCTCCTAGCAGGCCCTTAGGATATTCTGGGGACCTTGAAAAGACAGGAATTCACCGAAAATTATAGGTACTGCAGGTGAAATCTGATGGAAAGTTTCTTAGGCTTGACTTTCTAGCCTCAAAATACAAATAACTAAGGCTGGTAAGTCCCATCTGAGATTCTTTGCAAAGCAAACTTAAGAAGGCCTTGTGATAAATTAATATTCTTGCTATACTATGCAAATAATCAAGCCAGACCTAATGAGATCACCCTTGTTTTATAATCAAAGATGTTTGAGATTATTTTGCACTTGATCTTAGCCAAAAGGCTGAGAAGCAATGTGAGATTATTTTAGATGAAAAGTTTAGGGACTACAAGGAAATTTGGAAAAAGCAAAACATCAGGGGGATCAACACCTAAGTGGACACATAGGAACAACATTTATCGGGTGTCGGGCAGACGGGAGAGGGGAGAAGGGGATGGGTATATACATACATAATGAGTGCGATGTGCACCATCTGGGGGATGGTCAGGCTTGAGGCTCTGACTGGAGGCGGGAGGGGAGCAAGGGCAATGTACATAACCTTAACATTTGTACCCCCATAATATGCTGAACTAAAAAAATAAAAAATAAAAAAAACATTGGGGGGAAAGATTACTGGGTACTTCCAATGGAAAACTATGTATTATTTAGAGAACATCCTTCTGGTTTATTTGGTTCTAGTCTTTTATTACCTTTGAGCTATTTTACAACTCTGTTAAGTTACAGATAACTGATGGCGACGCAAAAGTCTTGTCTACACACATGTCAATAAATTCTGTATAGTGGAGGTTCAACTGACTTCCCTTCTCCCCATGGAAAAATTCAATTTTGTAACCATTAGTAAATTCATTTCAACATTCCTTTATTCCATATAGATTTGTGCTTCTTTCACTTCTTTAAAATGGCTGTTATATCCACCAGGTTCCCTTATTAATAATAAGTTAACATGTGCCTATTTTTAAAAAATCAATACCTTTACACATCTATTTTAAATTTGTTATTATGAAACTATAATTCTAGAGGTAGGAAGACACAACACATTTATTTTATTTTATAATTTGTTAGCTCTACTTAAAACTATTGAACATTTATACCTTTATTTGTGACAGACCATACCCATCTTTGGAACAGGCCTATATGGTTGCCTACTATGTATTAAACTCTATTCTAGGCTCTGGGAATAAAGTGCTATACCACACAACATGGTCCTGACCTCATGGAGCTTACCACCTAATGTGGACTGAACTGTGTCTCCCCAAAATTCATGTGTTGAAGCCTTAACCCCCAACTTGACTATATTTGGAAATAGAGTCTTTAGGAAGTAATTATGGTTAAATGAGGTCACACAGGTGGAGCTTTAATCCCATAGGGCTAGTGGCCTTAGAAGAAGAAGACAGAGACTCTACCCCTCCACTCATAGGCAGATGTACCAACGAAAGGCCATATGAACACAAAGCAAGAAGGCCATTGTCTGCATGCCAGGAAGAAAGCCCTTACCAGACACTCACCATGTTGTCACCTTGATCTTAGACTTCTAGCTTCCAGAACTATGAGAAAAAATTCTGTTGTTTAAGCCATTCAGCCTGTGGTATTTGGTTATGACTGAGTGGCCCGAGCAGACTAACACACCATGCAAGGGGAGAAGACAGACAAATAATTCTTTATTTACAATTAATGTAAGAGCTATAAAGGAAAAGTACAGAGTTTAATGAAAGTATGTTCTGGGAAACCCAACTTAGTCTAGGGATAGCAAGGTATGTGTATGGTCAGAAAAGCCTTTCAAAAGGCAGAAAAATGTAAGCTGGGACTTGAAAGATAAGCAGGAACTGGACTGGTATAGATGGGGGAAAGAACATCCCAGGCACAGGGAACATACTATGCAAAACATGGAGACAAAGATAGGAACCAGATTGTACAGATTATCAGGTGTGATCCTAAGAATAATAAAAAATTCACTAAGAAGTTTAGACATCTAATAATCAAATCTGCACTGTAAAAACCTTTTCCTGGCTGTTGCATAATGGATGGACAGACTAGGGGTGAGCAATCCTAGACAAAGAACTGCTGGCCAGTTAGGTTATGGCAGGAGCAGCAGCAACAGATTACAAAGGCTGGCACTATGCAGACCCACCAGTGGCAGTAGAAAGAAAGAAAGGTAATTAAGAGATATTTGAGAGGAATAATGTATAAGACTTACAAATGTGAGGAAGAGCAAGGCAACAAGACTAAGTTTTCTATCTTGAGGAAGTGGTACCATTTAATAAGCTAGAGAATAAGAGGGGAGCTGGTTATTGAGAAAGAAAATGACTTTAGTTTCATAGATGCTGAAGTTGATATGTCTGAAATGCCCAAGTAAATTACAGTGACTTGACAGGTGCGAGGTCTAGAGACATAAATGTGGGAATAATGGGCATAATAATAGTTACTCTCAACCTAACAGTAACAAAAATGGGTTCTAAAGAATTTCAGTTCCTGTGTCCACACATTCTCAGCTCACCAACAACCATGTCCATTTTTTAACAACAAAATGGTTTCTGTAGAGAAATTAGTGGTAACTATGGCTCCATCCCTACCAAGCTCTGCCAAGCCCTGCCTTCCAACCAGATACACAGAGAACCTATGTGAGATCATTTGCTATATAACACCAATTTTTAAAAGACAGGCTCTTAAATGTAATACAAAGCTATCATTCTAGATTTCATAGTCCTTATTTCCGATTTTCAAAGTCCCACAGAAAAACTAAAGCCCCATATCACATACCAATGACACTTCACAAAGGGTTTACTATGTGTATGTAGCAGGTGGTATCTCTTTTTAGCACATTCTCCAGAAGCACCGGTCCAGGTATCAAATTGCATCAGAGTGGGAAAGTACATGACACTGTGTCAGTTTCACAGGGGCAGAGGTTGACACATCACATCCTCGAGCCCCAGGAACTCCTCCCTCCTCACTGCCTATTACAGTGGATACCAGACATTTACTTTCATCCAGCATCTTGTATCCAAGTCCACTTCCCAAATGAATAGGTTGACAATGCAAAAAGATAACTATTCCCTAGGGCTCTAAGAATAAATGCCCATGATACCAACACACACCTCACCCCATAATGGGTGCTGCTATTACCTCTGCACTCCTACAGTCCATTCTTTACCTCCACTGACTACTCATAGCCTCTGAGAAATAAAGCAAGACATTTCATGGAAGACAAAGAAAATTACCTTACGTTGCAATGGGTATTAGAAACACTTGACTTTCAGGGTAAGTAGAAACACAAACACTATTTACATCAAGCTCCCAAATGTAGGGCCTAGGTACTGGTGCTGAAATTCACAGACAAAAGAAACAATCCTGTCTGAAAAGAATTGCCAAAAAGAGTCCCGCTCCACAGCAGTGGGCAAGAAAAACCATTCAGAGCTGCTTCCATTATGAAAAAGCGAAATACAGTACTCCTGTAGCTTGGGTAAACAAATAAAAATAACTTCAAAATTTCAAAATCTTTGTCCACGGATAGGTACACTTTGAACAAAAAGTTATCAAATCCCTCAAGCCTGATATTCTAAACTAGATTTTTAAATGCATTTTTAAAAATACCCAAATGGGTTTAGAGATGAAATAGCTTTCTAAAACTGAAAATGATTTAATTTCAGGAAGTGGCATCTAAAATAAATGGTATGCGCCAGGCCAAAAAAGCTTTCATATCCAACTTGTCCTGACAAAGCCCTTATCGTGGGCAAGGATGATGTGCTCATTCCTCATATTACAATTCAGTAGCTGTCTTCCCTAATCTGATCACATCACTATATGTATATCAACATCATTCATTCCACACTCCTATTCTCTACTCAAATGTCACCTTAATGAGAAAATTAATTCTTGAACAATACAATTTAAAATATCAACCTTTGCCCTATAAAAACATACATCCTCATTATCTCTTATCTGGCTTTATTTTTCTTCATAGCACCCAGTACAAAATGACATACTATAATATAAATGTTTTTGTTTGTCTCTCTCGAACAGAATGGAAACTCCATGAGTGCAAAGATTTTGCTTTATTCACTACTGCATCTCCAGTGTCTAGAATAATTGCACATAATTTGAACAGAATAAATATAGTATGATGGATACATGGATGGATGGATTGATCTGAGTGAATGAAAAAGTGAATGGAGGCAAAAAGACAAAATACAGTAACTAAATTTACCAAAAAACACCTAGAAAGCAGTACTGCCAAGACTCAACCCAGGTCTGCCTGACTTTCAAGCGCAAGTTCTTCATTTCTACACTACACATGAACTCACCAATTTGCAGACATTGGGGAAATTACTTATTGGGTGGAAGAATGTATACTTTGTATAATGCCAAGATATCACATATGTCTAGAAATCTATGAGTTCCTGTCCATTTTAATGCAACTACCATATTACACGGAAAAACAGAACAGCATAATGAGAGCCTCCAAAATTA
Source organism: Lepilemur ruficaudatus (assembly GCA_963574885.1). Taxonomy (NCBI): domain Eukaryota; kingdom Metazoa; phylum Chordata; class Mammalia; order Primates; family Lepilemuridae; genus Lepilemur; species Lepilemur ruficaudatus. The sequence goes on along the minus strand of CAUYRT010033425.1, from coordinate 1,753 downwards.
CTTATCTTCATTCATTTTATATCACTCAGCTACTTGCAAAATTATGCTAGGTTAATTAACTAAAACTAACTCTCCAAGGACAAGAACACCAAACTAGCCGCAGACTCCAAATTTCTCTGTGCCCATAAAGTATATAAGAAGCATGTCAAAGGAGATGGGCCTTTATACCAGGAACGGGCATGCCATAGGACCTGCTCTTGCAAGAGCCACTCTGCCACTAAGAGGCAAACAGGGACACAACTACAATTATGATACCCATCTCTTTCTGACCAAGACTTAGAGGACAATTATATAAACTTCTTAAACTTTCCAAACTAGGCTACAAGGACAAGAAACAATGGGGCAAACGGGAAGTTACTCATTTTATCAACATCAGTTTCTCCACACTTACTATAAACTTTATATTTATTAAACTTATTCAAACACATATGTTTTATGGTTCTTACCTTTCTGGCCTCTTTATACAAATGCTAAGCAGTACTTTGCCTCCTACTACACACTCCATGCAAAGATCTGCCCAGCTCTATGTAGAAAAGGCACCACTGAACTTCAATTATTTGGGGAGACGACTAAGCATAGAGATCAGGTAGCCAATCCCCTCATTTTACAGGTATGGTAATTTAGGTCCAGAAATGGTAGTTCTTTTTTTTGTTGTTGTTATTGTTCAGACAGAGTCTCACTCTGTTGCCCTCAGTAGAGTGCAGTGGCATCATTGTAGTTCACTGCAACCTCCAACTCCAAGCGATCCTACCTCAGCCTCCCGAGTAGCTGGGACTACAGGTATACACCACAATGCCCGGCTGATGTTTTTCTTTTTGATAGAGATGGGGTCTCACTCTTGCGTAGGCTGTTTTCAAACTCCTGAGCTCAAGCGATCCTCCCACCTCAGCCTCCCAGAGTGCTAGGATTACAGGCATGAGCCACCATGCCCGGCCAGAAATGGCAGTTCTGTTTAAAGCCACCCACAACTTGTTAGTGACAAAGCCTAGATTAGAATCCATGTTTCCACACTTTCTTCCAGAACAAAACATTTTCTGCTACTCCAATTTTTTTTCTTCTTTATTGAAGTATACTTTACATATCATGCCTTTACTCCATTTTAAGTGTACAATTAAATGATTACTAGTGAATTTCCCAAGATGTACAGGATTTCCTTCCCCCTACTGAGACCCGTAATTCCCTTCCCCAACTACTTTTCAAGCATGTCCCTCCCCTCCACAATGCCCACCACATCGCTCAGACGTGGGTCTACCCCCACCCCCTGAATCCCTATTGAACACCACCACCATTTGAGCACCATAATCAGTCAGCACCAATTTGATGGCGAGTACATGTGGGGTCCAATCTTCCAATCGTGTGTCACCTCACTTTGAATAATGGGCTTAAGCTTAATCCAGGATAATATAAGCGGTGCTAGCTCACTGTCGTTTCTTAAAATTGAGTAATATTCCATTGTAAACACATACCAAATTTTAATAATCCACTCATGAATTGACAGGCACTTGGGTTGTTTCCACGACCTAGCAATAGTGAATTGTGCTGCCATAAACATTTGGGTGCAGATGTCTTTATAATAGAATGTCTTATGCTCTTTTGGGTAGATGCCCAATAATGCTATTGCTGGATCGAATGGTATTTCTATTTTTAGCTCTTTGAGGAATCTCCAAATTCTTTTCCACAGAGGTTGCATTAATTTGCAGTCCCACCAGCAGTGTAAGAGTGTTCCTGTCTCTCTACATCCTCGCCAGCATTT
>CAUYRT010033424.1:0-13318 GCA_963574885.1 Lepilemur ruficaudatus | reverse complement strand
TTCATTGAGTTGACCAAAATAATGTCCTGAGAGGTTACAGAATCCATCAGGATGTGCAAGTAATTTAAATTGTTTCTTTAGGTTTGTGACGCAGTGTGCTGTACATTACATTTCATCTGCCTTTGTGTTTTTCAATCACTATGTTATTATATCTTCTTAGAATTCTCCACAGTTGCTCAATATTTTTAGGAAAATTAAATACTGTAATTATGTACTCAGAGCATGTTTCAGTTGCTTGTTATTCACTGTTACCTGTTGTTATTAGCATGCGTATTGACGACACAAGTCTCTGGCTCAGATCTCCAGGGAACATTGTTGTTAACTTTCATCACTTTGAGAATTATCTTTTTACTTTTACTCTTTACTTTTCACTTTGTCACAAATCGTTAATCTCAGATAAGATTTAAATTTTTTTTTGTAACCTGTTTTATGAATAGCCTTCTGTGAGGAGGGATTGGCTTAGACTAGAAAGCTATTTAGAAGTCTAAATGAAGTACATTAACTGATAATCAGTTGCAATTTTTCTCATTTTAAAAAATTTTCTTTTAAAGATGGGCATCAGGCTCCAAGTTTTCCCTCATATCTCTATCTGTAAACACAAATTACCATAAATAGTATTGTCTCCCATCAATTGCAAATACGTTTGTCTATACTGAAATAATTAGACAAATTTAAAGGCAACCGTTTACTTTTCCAAAAGCCGTGATGAAAGGCATTATTGACATATAACTCATAAACTGGCAATATTAAACAAGTGTCCATGACATACAGTTTAGTTTATTTATCGTATGTTCGCATGTCTTAAAAAATCATTCACAAACCAGTTGTACTAGTTTTTATCCAAAACTCTTAATAATTGATTTTACAATTTTAATTATACCAAATAGTCCTGCCACTTAATCCAGTAACATAGTACATAGAACAGAGTCATTTTAAAATCTATCAATCAGTTTGGGCTTCTTTGTCATATGAAATAATATAATAAAAATAGTTGTTTTATTCATTGAATTACAAGAGAGTTATAGAAATATAGAATGCTGATCAGATTTGGTGATAATTCCAAGAACATTTCTATAATGGACTTCTAAAGATTCAGCCAACATTTAAAATGATATATTTTGAAAATAAATCTTGTTTGTGAAAGGTAAACAAAACTCTTTAAGATTCAAAGAATATTGATATGGAAAGAAATCTAACATTATTTTATTTTTGTGATTAATGTGACTGCTGAGCCCAAAACATTGGAAGAATGAAGAGTTTTTTATAAGTAGATATTGAAGTATTTACAATTAATTTTCCTAATAAAAATACATATAAAATGAAAAGGATTTTAAATTACAATTATCTGAGAAATTGTTTAGGTGTAAAAGACATAAGTTGCAGTTAAATTATTATCAACATAATTGACCCTTACTCCTGAGGTTGAGATTCTATTTTAGAATGTGATTCTCACTTTGTTTAATTAAATTAGAAGATATAAATAAATTTCCAATGTAAGCAGTTAACACTTTTGTTAATCTAGGCACTTCTCTTTAAAAAAATTGTGCTACATATGAAACCCTTTCTCAAGCAGTTTTTATTTGATTTCCATTGCACTATTTTTTACTATTGGCCAGAATTTCTTATGATTATTCTTTATTTTTTAAGTAATTACAGTATTTTATTATTAGCAGTGCATCTTCTAAATATTTTCCTCAGCACCCTGATATGTTTGAGAATATAAAATGTTATACTTCAAAAAGGCACTTTTGAAAACTACAATAATGCATATCACTAAAATTGTGAATCCTCTGTTGACTACCTTTCCTTTGTTGAAGGCTAAAATTAATTTTATGCATTGTTTTTACTTTCAGTGCTAAGGTTGATGTGTATAATATTTAAGTGATATGTCTTGTTTACAGTTTTCTGTGATCCATTACCATAGCATTTGAGCGGAACTATATGATTATGGTCTTAGAGGTTGTCCAGTAAACATACTAATTTTGTTCCATTTCCCTACCGTCCTTGTCAATAGAATAGCTAAATCTTATCCTGTTCTTTTATTTTTGTTTTGTTTTGTTCTGAAGGACTCACAAGGCTGTCAACATGTGGATTAATTTTGTACCTCTGTCATCATAAAATGATTAATCCTAACAAAGACTGTACCTCATACTCTCACTGTGCAAAATTTTATTGAGAGATAACATAGCAAAAAAATAAGTCTATTGGTATCAGAATCTTTAAGTTGTAACTTTATGGTTTGTATTGAATGCTGTATGGAACTGAAGAAGTGTGCGTATGATAAAAGAACTTGCCTAGATGTAACTTTTAATGTATCTCATCCAACTCTCAACCTAATAGTATGTTATTAGAGAATCAAATCATTCTAACACTGAATCATCTGTAAGTATTATTATGCAATAGTCTGCATAATGTGTCTAATGATTAAGTAAGGCACTAGGAACAAGAAAATATAAAATATTTCTGAATTTCCCTGCTTTATCTCAAGAGCTGTGTCCTATTTCATATTTAATATGCACAATCACATCCTAATTGGCTTCTAGTGATTTCATATGCCCAAGGCAATGACACACTTCTTTTATCTTTTGAAGCCCAAGGCTGACTGCCTACATGAGCATAGGAAACTCAGCAGTGTCCACTCCTGGCCTTCCTGCTCTTCTGTATCCTTTCAAACCAGTTGCAAAAGCCTATTAATCCCTCTGGTCCTCAGTGAGAAATTTTTTTTTAAAGAATAATGTTTTTATGACTAAGGGAAACTATTCTAATTAGGTGATTAGAATCAGACTGAAAGAACTATTGTAAATTAAAATGCATAGCATGGGACAAGCTTCCATTCTGATGAGCAATTTCTAAGACAGAGGCTTTTAGCATTACTCTAGTAAAACTCACTCTATATTCTCCTTGACAGAGTGTTCGGAAGGGTTGGTCTTTCATAAGAAAATATACATCAACGGGTTAGTAAATCTACAAAAAGTCACTTTTTTTCTTTTAAATACATGAAAGAATAAGTCAAGTATTAATGTATTTCTCAATGCTGTTTCAGATATAATATCAGATATTTTCTATTTATTCATTAAGACTCCAGCCAATTTTGCTGCGTGTTTGCCATGTGTTATATTTTGTGTGACACTTGAGAGATTCAAAGCTATAGTGTGACAAGCAGAACATCCCAAAATAGTCCTTGGAACTGATTGTGGGTTGCCGGGGCAGTGAGACAGCTGGAACTTGAAGATCGTCTGCTTTGTTTATCAGGGGGTCTCCAGGTGCCCAGGTATTTTCCCAAACAGTTATTTTGTCAACATCTGGTATCAAATTCAGCTTCCTGGAACTCAAATTGGCTGGTAATTCCTTCCTCACAACTGACAAGATTGAGCTCCTATTCAACTTACTAAACGAAGAAGCAGGACCCTCTCTCAACATACCGTTTTCTCTTCTGTTGGTGACCTTTGGCTTGTAAATTTACCTGGACTGGTACTTTGTAGTACACATGGTGCGGGCTTGGATTCCTGTGAAGGGGTCTTGGCCCTCTCTTCTCTCCCCATCTTATAGAGCAAGCCTAAGAAAATGACATCCTCAGCTGGTAGCAGACTCCTCGGAGACAAGAAATCTTAGGTCCTAGCTGCCTAGCAGCAGGGACTGTAGGGCACTTGGGAGGTTGAAACTTATTTCCTGTGAATGGTAGGGTGGAGGGAGTAGCTCCCTCCTAGTAGGAGAAGAAGAATCCTTAATCCAAGCTATCTTGCTAGGGAAACCAGAGTGAGTCCTCAGTGTAACTTTTAGACGGTCCGGTTCCTCATACCATAAAAGTTGACATGATATGTCCCTAGCTTCAGTCACGTTAGAGTTAAGCAAGGCTAAACCAAACATTATAATGCAAAGAAATAATTGTCATTAGTGGTGCAAAGAACATAGTCTGTCATGAGGGTATGGAAGAAACTGCTGGTTGCTTCCTTAACAAATAATATTTCCATTTTTATTAGTAAGGATGCCCTGTATTTGAAGCTGTGAACATCACTGGCTAAAATTAAAGATGGATTTCATAGTCTATCTTGCAGCTGGGATTGATAAAACTAAATTCTGGTCATTGAGGTACAAACAGAAACATAGACATTTTTTTCCTCCTTGTTTCCTTCATTCTGCTGTTATGACACAGTGGTAAAAGTTCTCCTCTTGGGGTAGAAGAAAGAGCCACAGATTCATGATGTTGGAGTGGTAAACTAGTTTTTCCTGAGGACCATAGAGCCGCCACAGCTTCCCAGAATTGGCAGAATTAGCTACCCGCAGTATTCTTTAATGCAAGGTAAAGTACCTCCTAATCTTGTTTGAGCCACTGTTATTTTGGGATTGTTATTTGGGATTTAGCATAATTAAACCTAATCCCAAGTGACTGTGTTTTGAGAATTATCAAGGTTTTGGATTGGAGAGAACTAGAGAGGAGGACAAAGTTGTACACCAGGACAGAAGCATGGCTGCCACAGCGGTTTGCAAATGTCCTTGTTTACTGAAAGGACAGTTACCTTTGTACCAACATAATGCATCCTGGCCTCAACACAATTTGTTCTTGGCTTCTTGTAAGTGACGATCAACTATCGTCACCAAAGGAAATAAGAGGTTCTGTCAGAAAGTAAGAATATTAGGATAAGATGAGGCAACCACGTGGCTTAGAACTAAAGGGAATTAAATGCACACACATGTGTACATATGTATGTATGAGTGTTTCTGTATATATATGTGTGTGCATGTATGAATATGTGTGCATATATAGTTCTAGACAGATGTAAGTAAATTTATATGCATTTCCATAAGTTATATCCCTCGTTATACAAATTCTTTGCTCATATTGAGCTAATAATAGTTCTTTTAAGTTGTGAATTAAATTAGAGAGATTGTCCTGAATAAAATATACGTGAAAGTACCCCTGAGTGGCAAGTCCAATACAAGAGACTTAACTGCTTGTGACTATCCTCTGAGTGCTTTGCTTCTCCTATTAAAAATAATGACAAACTTTCAAGATTTCAAAGAAATCCGTAAGGATTTTTCTCAAAAGATTACTGAAACCTTTCTAGAGAGTCAACATGGTGGCTTTTATAGATTATGAAGGTCATTAAAAAATAAGATAGTATTTATCAGAGTAACACGAAAAGAGCATCTCAGCATGTTGTCAGTGATAATGGGAATCTTTATTAATTTGTAATCATCACACAATGTTTTTGTAACACAATCCTGGGCTTTGAGTGAAGCAAATGTGGCTTATTGATAAAGTCTTTTGCTTTCTAAGTAGTTGACATCTTAAATGAAATACTTAGAACTAGTAGCTTTACTAGGAAAACTGTCAGTTGTGGTTTTCCTTTCAAATGCAATTATTAGATAATGTTAGCTTACAGATATTGGTGAATTTTCTACAAGGGGAAAGTGATAACATTTTGATCTTTACAAGTTGTCTTTTGATGGTTTTTATTAATCAAGCACACAAAATCTTTGGCTACATACCCAAATTTATTTTGTATAACAAATGAATTTTTTTAATAATTCATCTTATCTTAGAAAAGTATTGATAGTGATAAGATTCACTGAAAAATAAATTTGAGGGGAAAACATTGAGAAAAATTTGAAGTAAAATTTTTAGTTGTGAATAAAATATTCAATATTATGATCTATTATGGAATAAAATAAGAATAAGCTAAAAGTCTTGTTATAGTATGAGCACACCCTAGTAATAAGGGACTCCATTTGTTCTGTGATGTGTGATTGTTTGTGCAATTCAGTCTCTTCACTCTACATGTCCTCTGATTTTATTTCCCTGTTTTGATGCGTACTATAGTCTGCCTTAGTGTTGCTACTGGTATGTAACTAGAATACTCCACATAAACAGTAAGCTCCCTCCAGAGACAAACCCTATCGCATTCGGCTACAGATATGTAATTTTGAGTCATATCCTATGCTTACTCATTGCTGCTCACAGTGAAAATCTATCCTGTGGCTATTGTTACAACAACAATGCCTAAGAATGCCTTGGCACCATAACCCTCCTAGTGCAAATTCTCTGCAGTTGTTAGCTATTTAGTTAAACAAACAAGCAAAATCAAACAAACTGATTTAGCAAGCAAGTTCTCAGTGCTTATCCCCAACCTTAAAAGGATTGTTACCTTTTGACTCAATAGTTCCCATTTTTCACATATATTCTAAGAAAAAAAAAAACTGCACGCAGACGCACACACACACACACACACAAACAGATTTTGACAAGTTTTATGGACCAAGGAATTTGAAGCCACCATATTTTGGAAACAATTTTAAAATAATCAATAAAAAGAAAATAATTAAGGAAACTAAGCCACAATCAGTCAATGTTATATTCATATAAAATTAGTGATAGTAATACTAGAGAAAAATAGGTATATTGGGGTTGGGGGGGCTAATTTCAAAATGCTGTATCAGTGCTGTTCTTTTATTTAAAGAAAAGTTTTGAATTCATAAAATAAAATGAAAATAAATATATGACACTCTTTAAACACAATAAATTATAAATCTATAATAAGACATGGAGTAGAATTATAAATTTATATTTTTCATTCAAATATAAATTAACATAATGGATTGCTTTTAGTGATCTAAAACAATATAAAGTGAAAATTATATTTAATTATGAAATATTTAAAGCAAAATGATATTTGATTTTTTTTTTCAGGAAAGCACTATCTTAGAAAAAAAAGTGTCAGTATTGTCAATGCTAAGTCATGAGTATATTTTTGTGCAGATTATTCCCTGCTGCTGAAGAAGCTCTTTCTGACTCTACATAGGTCAAGACAATGGTGCAGAGACAGGTTATAAAATAACTTCAAATACTTTAGATTCTTCATTTTCAAATAATACATCTCTGAATTGATAACCTTGCAGAGATATTTTAAATAAGATTTTTGCTTTTTTCCCTATCTTTCCAAACTTTTTATTGATGGAAAACTATATACTTTGTTTCTGTTACCAAAAAAAAAGTTTCCTGGTTTGATCTTAATTTTATTATGGATAAATGGAAATTTTGGTGCAGACTTGTCTATATCAGCTTCAATTCTGGTTTGTTTTTTTTTTCATATTCTCATTTGAAATGTTTTTGAATTAGAGTAAAAAACATTCTTAAAAAAGATTTACAATGTAACAATACACCTGCATATTTATTTATGTAGTTTTGTTTGTTTTTAATTTATAAAGAGTTTTATTTAGTTCCCAGCTCTGCAGATTGCACAAGCATGGTGGTGCCAGCATCTGCTTCTGGTGAGGGCTTCAGGAAGCTTCCAATCAAGGCAAAAGGCAAAAAGGAAGTAGGTGTGTCGTGTGGCTAGAGAAGGAAGAAGAGAGCACGTCTGCGTATTTAGAATCATCAGCACAGAACCGGCTAGACTTATAGATTAGTAATCCATTTGTCCTTTCACATTAATTGTATAGTAGAGTCAATATTCTTTATTTCAATAAAATTATAATGCAGAGTTCAGATATTTTTAATGCCAACATAATGACACAATGCTAACAAAAAAGTACTAGTGGATTGATTCTTAAAAATAGCCTTGAATACTGAAATAAATAAACACAACAACTATTTCAAACACTGTTTTAAATGGCTCTTTAAAAGACTACTCAGTGACATGGAAGATTATTAGAGTATAATCCTAAATAAACAACAGAAATATACAAAATTGCATGTCTAATTATATTACTGATAATAAATGTTGTGTAGCTAGTGTTTGTTATGCACCAGCCAATTTAAAGCATTTGTTGGATAAAAATCTATGTACTTTATGAGATAACGTCATAAGATAAGATCACCATTTTAGATATGAGGATCTGAATGTGGAAATGACTTAAGTGTCTGTCAATAGATGAATGGATAAAGAAAATGTGATGTGTATATATATATAATACACAATGGAATATTATTCAACTATAAAATAAGAAGGAAATCTTGCTATTTGCAAAAACATGGACCTGGAGGATACTATGCTAAAAAAAATAAGCCAGACAGAAAATACCATGTGATCTCATTTACATGCATAATCTAAAAAAGCCAAACTTAGAGAAACAGAGAGCAGAATGGTGGTTGCCAGGGGTTGGGGTGTGGGGAGATTGGGGAGATGGTGGTCAAATTGTACATTTCAGTTATGCAGGGTGAATGAATTATGTAGAACTAATGTATGGGATGGTGACTACATTATTAATAAAGGTGTACTGTGCATTTGAAATTAGCTAAGAGAGTAGATCTTGTGTTCTCACCACATAGACACAACAAGGCGACCGTGTGAGGTGACACATGTGTGAATTAATTTGATTGCAGTAATTATTTCACAATGTACTATTCTATCAAAACATCATTTGTACACCTTAAATACATATAATTTTTATTTGCCAATTTTGCCTCAACAAAGAAAGCCACTAAAAACAGAAAGTAAATGAATTCCTGAGGTTTAGCAAGAATAAAACATGTCTGGCGTCATCCACTAGTGGATGGCAATGTGGCGGTGTCGGTACGCCATCCCAAAGCTCTGCTTTCCATTTTCACATCAGCTTTTTAAAATTGGTTTGGCTGCAACTCCTAATAAGAGATGTGTCTAGCACTATAAGCGCAGTATGTGGACATGCACATAAGCACATGCATAACTTTGTATTTATAGATATATAACTTTAAAGAGCTCCATATCCTAACTTACTCATCCTTTTTAGTCTGTTTCCTAACAGTTTGGTACTGCATTTTGATGAAGTAGATCAACCACTTCCTGCCAGAGCAACAGGAAAACGAACTTCCTCTTTCCAGGAGTGGCCTTAAGAAGTAGCCAAATTTCTTGGCCAATTATTGTCAGAAAAGGATCCGAATATCAATTATGGAAAACTCAGAGTTATTGTTTTACACAGTATGATCTGGTATTCTAATAGATAGCACTAAACCATCATGTTCAACTTAATTACTTCGCTTATCTGGAAGTCTGTTTTCTGACTGTCATCCCTACCAACTCACATGGACATCACCTTAAAATCAAGTATGCTACAGGAAGCATGTGACTTCTTGGGGAGAGGTCAGAAATGAATAGGTCTGGAGTTGCATTCTGAGGAAATTCCTGGCCCTATCCTCAAGTGCTCCCGCCACACAACTCCCATCCACAGAGGCAAAATCATGGCAGGATTTTAAGTTTCATAAACAAATCTTTGTTCCTTCATGTCCTAAATATTTATTGAGCACCTGAGAGCAATGCACCGTGCAAGGTCACAGGGACATCACAGTGAACAGGACAGCTAGGAGCCTGGCAAAGCTCAGGTCTTTGTTGTTTGCACTCGTCATGTTTTAACTATACCCCTAATGCCTAGAGCTACTTACTTGGCTCTGCATTTTAATCTCTAACATATTTTCCATAACTAAACTTCTCCACTCCTCCTCCCTTATTTCTGCCTCCAAATAAAATGAACAAACAAACCCAAAAATCTGAAACTGAAATCTGTCTACTTTCACATTTAAGTTATGGGCAATTCATCCTGTGACTTGAGACACGGTACTTAGAATCACTTAGAATTCTGTCTGTCACACCCAATCTAACCCATCAGCAAATTCTGTGAGCTCTGTCTTCATATTTTGCTCAGAATTGTCTCACTTTTTACTGGCACCACCACGTGGACCCTGGGCCAAGTCACCACCCATCATCCTTGTCCTGGATTTCCCCATCAGTTTCCTAACTGGACTTTCTACTCCCAGCTTTGACCCCAGTGTAGTACAGCACAACTAGGCTTTCGCCCCAGTGTAGCACAGCCACTCAACACAGCAGCCAAAGTGATCATTTTAAAATGTGAGTGGTATCGCGATAGTCCTCTGCTCAAAACCTCTATTGACAATCCATGTTTATTGAGAATTGAAGCCAAAGCTCTTCTGCTGACTCACAGGGCCCTGTGTAACCTATACTCATCTTTACTTCTCTAACTTCACCTTCTAATATTCCTCTTGTCCCACTCCTAACTCCAGTTCAACTCCACTAGTGCTAGTGCCAGTCTATTCAGGGAATTTACACTAACACATTCTCCCTTGTTTTCACATGGCTTTGTCTATCTCAGCCACCGGCTCAGCACTGGCACATTGCTTTTGCACTTCAGGTATATGCTTAAATGTCACCTTATAAATGAGGCCTTCCCTGACTATTTAAAACCACAACTCTGTTTGTCACTCCTTTTCCTCCTCTTTTTTATTTTCCTCCACTGCATTTACCATCTGAGAAACTATATATTTTAGTTATTTATTTGTATGTATGTAATTCCTAATTGATTGCAAGATATATGAGAGTAGAGGCTTTTGTCTAATTTGAATTCTTTACTGTTGTACCCACAGCATGTGGGCATATAGCAAACACTCAATAAATATTCATTGAATGATTAAATCAGTGAATCGCTCCAGTCCATCAATTTTGAATGGCAAATGAATAAAGACTTTGTAGACTAATAATAAAGACAAGATCACTGGTTTCTAGAGTCAGCAGCATAAAAAGAAAGATAATTAAGTAATTGTATGTATATATATGTGTGTGTGTTAGTATATGCACATATACATATATAGAAGCATGAATTGGACCCATTGTAGAAAGTTATTTGCCATAATGAAGCTGCCTGCCACAAATTTCTTTATATTAGGGACCAAGGCACTTACAAAAAGGGGACTTACTCAAAAGAACAGGGCATCCATCAGGCAGATAAATTTGTGACATTACCAAGTGCAAAGTTAGAGAACAGTCTACAAAATTACCCTCATTTTGACATCACTTGTAGAATTTAGGGATTCCACAGACCACCCTGAGGTTTTACAAATCACTAAAAAGACTCACAGACTCACTGAAACCTATCAAAATCACAGTTATAGTTTATTATCATGAAAGGATACAGTTTAAAATCAGCCAAGGGAGGAGACACATGAGGCCAAGCTCAGGAGAGTTCCAATTATGGAACCTCTAGCTGTTCATCTGCAGTGGAGAAATGGATAGTGTCAGCTCCTTCTGGCAAAAATATGAAAATATGCATGGAATATTACCAACCAGGGAAGTTCACCCAAGCCTCGGTGTGCAGAGGTTTGATTGGATTTGGGTCACAGACATGGTTGGCCTCTGATGTGGCCGAAATCACTATCCAGCCCCTCCAGAGGTCATGCTAACAATGTGTGACCCAAAGCACCCACCGTCAGTCACATCGTTAGCATTGACTACTTGATGTGGTTCAAGGACTCCAGGTATAAAAAGATACTTTTAACAGGCAGGACATTCTAAGAGCTAAGAGATTACTTCTCAGTAGCCAAGGGCATAGGTCAGACCTGTCTTTGGGCAAGGTTAAAGTCTCTATTACACACAAAGCTCCATTTGCAAAAGAAGAAGATTCTTTCCTAGTACAGCATTATTCTTGTTATTCAGATATTTTTCTCAGTCTGATGTCTTTCTCTGATGAAAACTTTGACCATTTTCTATGAGCATAGTACTCTTTATCTTGGGAACTTCTTTCAATTTCAACCAGATGGTAAGAATGGGAGCAGCAGTGTTTCTGTAGACCCTGCCATCTTGATTGTAGTTGAATAGAGAGTAACTCAATTCAATTGAAGACCTTCAGAAGTTTTAAAATTGGAAAAAGTAAAAGACAGAGCCTTTCTGATACAAGACATGAAACCATAGGACTTCTAGTGGACAGACAATTCTAGTGAACACGGGCTGTAGAGCAAAACATCCTAGATGTGAATTCTGACTGTGCCATTTATAAGTTGATCAATCTCTTCTGTGACTCAGTTTCTTCATTTTTAGTGGGAATAATGATAACTTACTGCCTCTAAGATTGTTGCAAGGATTATATGAATTATATGCAGGGCAATTTTAACTTCCAGTAAGTACTTTGTATTAACACTTGTTGTTGCCAAGAAAGGTGACTTTTTGTTATCAACATAATCAAATTAAATCAATAAGAATAATTTTATTCAAATTAATTTGTAATATTTATTCAAAAGGATGCATTCCAAGACAACAACAATTTATCTTGACTAGTTAAAAGAAATAGAAAACAGGGAGTCCTATAACAATTTTCATAGTATTTAGAAGTCTTCCTGCAGAAAAAAAAATCAAACCCAGATAGTTTTCCAAGTGAGTTTAATGTAATTTTCAAGAAACATATACTTTAAATCAGTCTTATACAAACATTTGGAGAATAGGGGGAAGATAAGCAACTCAGTCTATAAGGCCTGTACAACATTGAAACCAAAACTAACCAATAATACAAAAAAGGTAATAACAGACAAATCCACTGATATACAAGAAAAGAAAAAAATCACTGATATATAAAAAAAGTTTGAGTTTATTCCCAAAATGCAACTTAAGAAAAATATTAACTTTAATAATCCTTTATGTGAATTTACCATACTAAGCGGTTAAAGGAAAAAAAAATAATACAATCACCTGAATAGATACAGGAAGGAATGATTTGATAGAACTCAATATTAATTTCTAATTAAAAAATGAGTACTAGAATAAAACACCTTAAAATGATAAAGAGTTAAATTTACACACCTATAGAAACTATCATTCTTAATGGAAAACAATAGTAATATTTGGTTTAAATCAAGAAAAAGACAAAAATGGCTTTATTTTCACTTTTGAAACACTATACTGAGAGCTTGGCCAATAGAGTAAGGAGAAATAAAATGGATCATGATTGAAAAGAATAAACAATACTGCTATTACAGACATATTATTATATATATAATAGTATATAAACTGTTAGAAATAAGAAAGAGTGACACAGTAGATGGATACAACATAAATATATACAAATCAATTGCATTTTGCTGCAATTAAAAAATACCATTTACATTATCAATAAAACATATAGGTACATTGGGATATATATAAAAGTTTGGAAAACTGTCATGGAGAAGATTATGAAATTTTAATGGACATCATTAAATAAAACTTAAATGAATAGAGAGATATACTGAGTTTAAGCCTGTCACTTCTCCACAAACTGATCTACAGATTCAGTAAAACTCCAAACAAAATCTCAAAAGAGTTTTCAAAAGCACCATAGTGTTAATCAGTCAATACCAATTTGATGGTGAGCGAACTCTGGGGAATTGGGGGGTAGAGGGTAGACCCACGTCTGAGTGATGTGGGGGGGCCCTGTGGAGGGGTGGGATATGCTTGAAAAGTAGTTGGGGAATTGGGGGTCTCAATAGGGGAAAGGAATTCCTCAAAAACTGATTCATGTGATTAACTGTACACCTCGGTAAATTCACTGAAAATCATTTAATTGTACACTTAAAATGGAGTGT
>CAUYRT010033422.1:0-42381 GCA_963574885.1 Lepilemur ruficaudatus | reverse complement strand
GAGTGCCGTGGCGTCAGCCTAGCTCACAGCAACCTCAAACTCCTGGGCTCAAGCGATCCTTCTGCCTCAGCCTCCCGAGTAGCTGGGACTACAGGCATGTGCCACCATGCCTGGCTAATTTTTTCTATATATTTTTAGTTGGCTAATTAATGTCTTTCTATTTTTAGCAGAGACAGGGTCTCGCTCTTGCTCAGGCTAGTTTCGAACTCCTGACCTTGAGCGATCCTCCCGCCTCGGCCTCCCAAAGTGCTAGGATTACAGGAGTGAGCCACTGTGCCCAGCCCCATTTGTTTATTTTTTAATATTCTTAAGAAGCTATATAGGCTGGACATGGTGGCTCATATCTGTAATCCCAGCAGTTTGGGAAACCAAGATAGGAGGATCTCTTTAGGCCAAGAATTCAAAATCAACCTGAACAACATGGCAAGATGCTATCTCATAAATACACACATACATACATACATACATACTATGTTGTAAAGTTTCTTTCAAATAGATCATGCTCTTTTTTTTTTTTTTTTTTTGCAAAATTCTCTGATATTATTCAGTCTATTTACAGATTTCTCTAATTACTCTGCTTAGACTGGCAGAGAAAATATGTAATCTCTATAAATAAATACACAGTAAAATAAACAGAATACCTACACAAATCAACACTCCTCTCTCCTTGAAACTATATAATAAATTCTTATAATATTTAAATTTCTATTTTTCTTTTTGAGTATCCTTATAGATGAATTTTTTCCCTAATGCAACTTGTTCCAGGAAACTCACATTTTTATTTTCCTTCTGATACTCATGTTGTTCTCATTGGCCAGTGAAAATCCCTTTAGAAATTTCTTTGTGTTTTCAGCACTGCTTCAGAAATTTTAAAAGCATCCTTATTTTCTAGAAACAACATTTTCTAGGCCCATCTTGATTTTTCCCCTGCCCCGAAGAACAGGGTTGCTTCTAGTGAAAAGTATCATAAAAGATAAATATCTAGGTGCTAGAGGAACTAAACAGCTTGATCCACATAGAGATTTTGGTTGGTAATATGACTCCCCTGATAGATCACTTAGTGAGAGACCTTGAGGTATTTTTCTTTATTAAAGTTCTTTTGTAATCTGTAATAAACTATACAATGTAAACCTAGCATTACTAAATCCTTTTATGTTTAATTCTAATATAATAATGTATTTATTTTCTCCATAATATTTCTGTTTATAACTTTAATTCCTCATCTAAGTTGAAAGTATGCTGCCCTTCATAATGTTGCCCACCAAGACTTTGTACTACATTGACCACACTAAGACAACAAAGTGGAAATAAATTTCAATAACTATTATGAAAAAGAAGGATACAAATAATTTTTATCCTACTGATATGATTGCTTAAAAAAGCAATAAGTTGAGAAAACTAATAGGTTTAATATAGGAATTTGATACAGTAGCTATATGTAAGGTTAATAGGCAAAAATTATTAGCTTTATCTTTACTGGCAATAACACTCTAAAAATAGAAATGGGAAAATGGTCCATTTCCAAGAGTGACAAACTATGTGATAAAGGACCCATTTAAAGAAAACTATAAAATTACATTACAGCACATAAAACAATATCTGAATAATGGAAAGACATGATATAATTAGAAATAGCAACTTAATTCTATGGTTTTTCTTTTTTGTAACCTTTGTATTATAGGTGATATTAAACTTCATATGAAAGAATATACATCTAAATATAACTAAAAATATATAAAAAAGAATATGGGTTTCCTTGTTAGATACTAAATTATACTATAGTCATACTGTACCAATCATATTTTGTGGCTATAATGATGCATAACAAACACCTTAAATTTCAGTGGCTTATAGCAAGAAACATTTCTTCTTCTTTGCAAGTCTCTGCAGGTTTGCTGAATTGGTGTTCCTTCATGTTCGGTATTGACTGGGCTTAGATCTGAGTTTCAGATTGACTAGAAGACTTCACATGTCTTCACATTCTTCTTGGACTAGCAGCAACCAGTTCTTTTCATGGGGATTCATGAATCCCCATGGAGGACAAAGCCCTTGGCTTGAAACTGGCACATTGTTAGTTCTGCCTATATTCTATGGGCCAAAACAAGTCACATGCCCAGGCCTTCCGTCTTTGTATACATTGCCATTAATCCTTACGACAACACTCTACACTTGGATAATGCTATAATCATTTTAAGTTTGATGAAACATTCATAGAAAAATAATTTGCCTAAGATCCCACAGGTAGGGATCTGAACTGATGACAGAGTCTGACTTCTCTCCACCTCACTGCATTGCCTTTACCCTGATACCCTTAATTCCAGTTGTTTTCTCTTTTGGGTGATTTTGACTCTGTTTTTTTCTTCTAAAGCAGTAGTTCTCAGCCAATGTGACTATGACAAATATTTTCTAGCATCAGCCATTTTTTTGCAGACTAATATCTGATAGTTATATTTGGTATTTGTAATTACTGATAAAATATATAGTGAAAATAAACTTTTACCAATTCAATAAATTATTAAACATTTTCAATTCATATTTGATTAATCTTATAGCACCTACAGATATTTGAAAACAGTAGTGATATATGCAAGCATATTATTTCATCATTTGAAAATGCCTGGAAAGCATATGGATCTGAACATTCCTAGCAATAGTTCAAGGAGAACTATCTGGAGATCTACAATCTGAAGACTGGAAATTGCTGTATAAAATGCTAGCCTCTGTTCTGTCTGTTTTCTTATCAACTCCCAGTTTGCACATGTTTTCACCTTCATCTATACTGATATTTAATTTATTAGTTAGTTTAGCTCCAAGTCTCCTTTTGTATTCATCGCATGATCACACCAGCTAAGTGGTCTGCTCAAAACAATAAAACAGGTGATACTGGATCGAGCATCTGTGCTGGTAAGCACTTCTTGGTCCTGGAGCAACACTGAGCACACTTGCTTTTATAGACTTTCTTTTCTCCTTCACCTACCAGCTTTGAGGCAACACTCAAACTACTTTCTTCCACCTACCCAACCTCTTGACAATTTATTTCAGAAAAGTGTTCTCTCTATGTGCCTTTAGTCCCTTACTTATTTCCCTGGTACATACTATCCATTGATTAACCCCCACTCCTTACCAGCTCAATACTAACTACATAAATATCTGTCTTGGCATAATCTGGGCTTTAGGCAAAGGCAGGAAGTGGTAAGGGAATTCTAACAGAGTATTTGTTACGTTTTGGTATGAAACCATGCTTCCTGTTTGATCTGTAATTCTAACCCAGTTGATGCCTTCTGGGTTTTTGTTCAATGAGCTTTCTATAATTTTTAGACTTTCTTTTAGTAATAGAACTTTCCTTTAGGGGGACCCATGCTTATAAGAAGGCCCCAAGTCAGAACTCCTAAACCCAGGTTCCACCACCTACAACATCACATGGCTGTGTGGTTCAACTCACGATACTAGGATTCTGCTCTGGTCTCCATTCTGGTTAGGTCCCAGAAGCCAACCTATTTTACCTTCTCTCTCACTACCCCATCTCATATTCACATATACACAAATTTTACCTGCCTGATTTGCCTTTGCCAGTCCCCTCCACTTTCTGGGATATAGGTTTTTGAGTGATATCTACATATCAGGAAACTTGTGCTGCTGCTATCTTGTCTTAGACCTCCATTCTCCTTGCACAAGTTATGAATGAAGTTTGTCACAATCTTAGAAAATCATCCCTAATATCTCATTATGAGAGGGCATCTCTGCAAAGCAGTGGCGATTGTCACAGTCACTGTAGGTCAATGGGAAGAGATTAATGAAGAGTGAATTCTTAAGAGACTTGTATCCAAGCTGGGGAATTGATGAAGACCTGATCAATAAATGCAAGATAAGTTAAAAAAAAAAATAAAGCCAAGTGTATGAACAAGCAATAAAAATCTAGGTTGTCAGATTGATGGGAGTCAGATAAAAAAATGAAGTTTAGATAAAAGAGACTCAAAGGAAGCTCAAATAGTATACTAATGGGGGCCAAGACTAAATGAGCTGATGTGGAAAATGGGTAAGAGTCTTACAGAGTCCAATTACTAGACAGTGCTCCAGTCTGTCCAGTGGTCATGGATGAATGTGTATGCATAGTAGTCAAAAACTGTACTAGGAAATGCCTAGCTTGCCTATCCAGGTGATACCAGCGCCCGATTTGCTTTGGTGAGTAGATCCAAGGCCAGGTACCATGTTCTTCCTTTCTGTGAGTAAATTGCTGTGCTTTACTCACAAATGCTGAGATATGATTTTAAATTTTTTGACTGCAATCCATAGTAATATATTTTCTGTTCCTCCACCACACCTGTGTGTGTGTAGGGGTGTGTGTGTGTATGTGTGTATCTATATCTATATACTTATATAATAAAAACAAATTTATTAAGCAATACTTACCATTTACATACAAAATTATAACATTCATTTAATTATTTTTTTATTTTTATAAATTCTAATTGTGCTTTGGTAAGTGATTAATATTCACTAGTGGGAAAGCATCTTCAGCTTAAAAAACATTGATGTATGACTTACTGGAAGTAAAGGAGATACATTTGTGCATATGAAAAACTCACTCTTACCATTTTCTCACAAACACTTCCAGAGCATATTTCTTTTGTGTATTGATTTCTTTTACTAGAATTTCTTTTATGACTTAGATCTGAAACCCGCATTTTCTTCAATGATTTATACTTTCAAATTTAAAATAGACACTTTACTTAGCTAGCAATGGTTTTAAAATTTTTGAATAATATGTTATTCTAAGCCACTATTATAACTATTAAGAGTTATAATTTTAACTTATAAATTATCAACTTCAAAACAACTGACTGTTACTACTTTAGATGTTTTGGGGAAATTAAATAAAGCTATCACAAATCCACTAGAGTATTTTTCATCCTGTAACACCCATTTGCAATCTCTTTTGTAGGTGAAAAATGAACAAAATAATGGAGAATGATATAATATCTGGTTGAATATTTGCTTAAAGAGTATTAATTGATGGACTTAATTCAAGCAAAGTTTTCTAATCTTTCACTAGAAATATTTACAGTTAGTCCTAGCCAGGATAACTAGTCCTAGTTAACTTATTGATTGAAGATATAGATGATATGCTAATTAAAGTATTAGGTGAGATAGAACTGGCAATACTTTCTAATTTTTGTCATAACATAATTAATATTAAAGTCTGATCAGTGGACTTAAAGCTTAACAATGATAAATATAAAGTCTTGAATTTAGGTTTAACCAACTGAAAGCCTAAATACAGAATCTGACCTCTGTGGCTATTATGTGATAAGGAATGGCAAGCTATAATTTCTCTGGGAACTAGGAAGAGAAAAAACAATGTATTCATTAAATTTATATTTTTACAGACACAGGAGAGCTTAAAAAGAAAAGATAAACAAGTGCACTAAAAATCTAGAGATGGAAAAGTTTTCTTTGGGGGCATTTGCCTTGCCTAGGTATGGACTGAAGATGTGCTTGCCATAGGGAAAAGGTTCACCAAGGGGAAAGAAAGCTTCTGATGGCCACATGAGCTGGTGAGAGAGACTGGAATCTAGAGCAACCCCAAATTTGTGATGCGAAAAACCATCAACAGAAGTCAATACACACATACACAAATATTCAGTTGACAAAGACTATAGAATAACTACTATAAGTTAATGAGGAGACACAATTGATAAAAGGGTAACAAGACAGAGGATTTTATTAAATAATTCAAATCTATAAAATTATAAATATTCTGTGACTAAAATATTCAATATTTTAAATTTTATCATCAATTTGAATATGTCAAAAGACATGATTATAGAACTCAAGAACAGGTCAATGAATTACCCAAACTGAAATAAAGGGACAAAAAAACTAAAAAGAACAATATATAAAGCTTAAAGGCCATAAGGGACATAGACAAATGGTTTCATGTAATGTGTAACTAGAGTATCTAGTAAGAGATGAGAAAGAGAATGGGACAGAAGCAATATTTGAAAAGATGATGGTTAAGAATTTTCCGAAATAGATGAAAGATGTCAACCCACAGATTCAAGAAGCACCAACACCAGCAGGAGAAATACAAATAAAACTATCATAATGTCATATTATGTATGTCATAATCAATTTGCTGCAAACTAAAGATAAATAGAAATTCTTAAAAGCCATCAGAGAAAAAGGTCTCATTGGCATGCTGAAACAACAACAAATCAGGCAGAAGCAGAAAAACTGTGTGTGTTTGGTGTGGGGGTGAAGTCAAAGGCCATACAGGTCAGGTACAGTGGGGAGGCCTGTGTGAGATCATGGTCAACTGGCTTTTTCTCTGAATTAGATAGGAACCCATTAGAAGGTTCCTAATAGACAGGTGACATAATATGACTTAAATTTTAACAGGATAACTCTGACTTAATAGCTGGACAATGGATGGAAAGGGACCCAGGACAGAAGCAGATTCAATAGTTATGAAACAATTGAAGTAATAGTGAGATGCTGGTGGTTTGGATCAAGTACAAGTAGTGGAGGTTGTGAGACTGTTGAATTCCTTCAACATTAGGAGGTACAGTTGATGAATGTGTTGACAGATGGATGTGGAGCATGAGAGGAAGAAGGAATTTTGGGTAACTTACAAGGTTTTTGACCTGAATAATCAGGACAATGGAAAGACAATCCTGAGGGTGGAAAGGGGATTAGGAACACAGTCTCGGGCTTGTTAACTTTCAGATGCCTATTAGACACCCAAGTAGAGATGGGTGGGAGGCAGTTGGATGCAGGCGTTGGAATTTATGGGAGAGGTCCTACAATTTTGGGCATTATCAGCATATGCTTTATTTAGAATTCATGATATTAGATTGAGGGGATTATTTTAGATAGAAAATAGAATATACTGTACCAAGGCCTAAGCTCTGAAGACACTTTAGTCTTAAGAGGTCTAGGAGACAAAGTGAAACCAGCAAGGAGAAAAAGGAAAACAAAGGGAGTGTACTATAAACAAGGTGCTTCAAAGAGGAGGGAGTAATAAACTTTGGCATATGTTGCTAATCAGGTAAAATAGGGACTAAAAATTGACCATAAGCTTTAACCACCTGGAGGCCACTGGCAATTGTGAGAAACAGGACCACAGTGGATGTGCAGGTTATACCTTGTAGGAAGATGTCCATCTGAATGGGTGAGTGGTGGTAAGGTACTCCCTGCACTTTGTTGCAGTTAGAGAGCACAGCTATTTTTATTTCATTCATCCAGAAGGACACCATTTTCTAATTTTTAAAGGAATAATATTTTCATTTGAGTCTCTGTTGACAAAAGCATTTTCTGGACCAAAGCCTGTTTGGAGCGGGTTCAAAAGAGAAGAGGAGGGAAGGAATTCAAGACACCAAGCGTGGACAATTCTTACCCATGAGGAGTAGTAGCCAATAAACAGTAGGAGAAAAATGAGTTGGTAACTGGAAGGGATATGGAATCAAGGAAATCTTATATTATTTTGAAAATAAATGATTTAACCATATATCGAATAATAGTAGGAAAGATACAGTGTGTCCTTGATTTATTATATACAGATATTCCTCAACTTATGGTGGGGTTATATCCCCATAAACCCATCACAAGTTGAAAATATCTTAAGTAAAAATGCATTTAATGCACCCAACTTGCCAAACATCATAGCTTAGCCTAGTCTACCTTTGATATACTCAAAAAACTTATATTAGCACTACAGTTGGGCAAATCATCTAAAGCAAAGTCTATTTTATTATAAAGTGTTAAATACTATAAACAGATGGGCATTTTGTAGACATGAGATGGAAAAACATAAAATATAATATCCAAAAATTGCTGGCAACACAGTACACTTTAGAGTACTGGTTGTTTATCCTTGTGATCACCTGGCTGACTAGGAGCTAAGGCTCATTCTGTTGCTCAGCATTGTGAAACAGTATTGTATTTCATACTGCTAGCCCAGGAAAAGATAAGAATTCAAAATATGGTTTCCACTGAACATGTGTCACTTTCACACCATTGGAAAGTTGAACCATAATAAGTCAGGGACCGTCTATACTGAATACGCTATGTTATCTTATTTAATCCTTGGAAGGGTAATAAAACAGAGACAGGGACAGAAAGACTAAAAGCTATTATATATCCAAGGCTGTAAACTTGTTTTTCACTGCTATATTCTCTGGGTCTAGAAAATGCCCAGCACATAGTAGGCAGTCAATTAATATTTGCTGATATTAACCAGGATTTGAACTCATATCACCTAATTCCCAACCCTGAAACTTTAACTGTTGGACTTTGGTACCTTCTTCATAAAGGTCTATCCATATAGCAGTTTACTTGGACTTCTTTTTTCAAGAAACAGAGAAGAAGGAACATTTATTCACAAGACTAAACTCCCCAAGGACCAGGAACATGCTTCTTCATTTCTGGATGTGACCTGGGACAATGTTTTACACAATTTAAGTATTCAGTATAATCAAGGATTTGTATATCTCCAAGCCACTTGACTATGTGAAGTTGTATTAACATTTATTATCATTCAATAAATTTAAAATTTATTTTAAATGTTGATGATTTACTGATTATAAAGTAATATATGCTTATTATCGAAAATATAGAAAATGCAGAAAAGTAGAAAGGAGGAGAGTGGCTCCTCTAATCCTAGTATCAAGAGAAAATCACTTTTGATCAATTTGGTGCATTTTCTCCCACCCAGTAATTTTAAGTTCATTTTTCTAGGCATCATTGTGATAATGACACTGCTTATGCATATACAAGATGCATTATCTCACTTGAGCTTCATAACAGATCTGTGAATAGGAAATTCATGTGGCAACATTTTATAAATGAGAAAAACAAGGATCAGATCGAGCTACTTGCTCGAGGCTGCAAGTGAGGCCATATTAATGCCCTTTAATTCACCCCTCTGATTTCAAGTGCTGTTAAATCTAATTTTCTCTCAGATTGATAAGGATCTGTTCTGCTTTTAAATGTCTGTCATACACCCTTTAACAATTATACATTCTTCGTGAATGCCTTCGTTGATTGAGCCCCTTGAAGATTTAGGCACTTCCTGTGCCTCTGCTCTCTGATCTAAGCAGCCTCCTTTGTGTACTTAGAGTTGCTTTGTGGTCCTGTTGTCCTCTTTCATGACTTTTAAGAAAAAATGTTCTTTTTTCTGACTCTTTATTTATTTATTTTTTATTTTCACAGAACCTGATACAAATTCTTGGCACAGTGGAGGTGCAGAATAAAAATAATGGTCTAATTGGTAAGTTCTTTCACAACTAGCGCCTAATCTTTATGCTGCTTTTTCGGTCTACTTTCTCTCTGCCATTGGGGGTCAGCATAAGGTGAAGAGAGAGAAAGAATTGTTGAGGAGCTTCCTTTCTATTTAATAACATCTTTTAAGATTTTATGGGGAAAAATAAACAGCCCTTTGAAGGCAGAAGGCAGAGGTAGGCATGGTTTGGGCATTTAATGTATTGTGTGGATAATGACAATAGTCAGTTGTTAACAGCATCAGTGGTTTTTGCATTGGAGCATTTTTAGGCTTATTTACTGTAAGTGATCCCTGCTGTGTTAAAAAGAGAAATAAATATCCCAGTTTCATTTTAATATTATTTTTGCTAGGGAAGAGAGAATCATTTTCTGAGATACCTAGCTTTTGTGCAGTCTGCCAAAGTTACTATTGCCATCATTTGTTACACTGGCTTTAAAAAAACAAAACAAAAAATTCCTATATTCAGTGTGTCTCTTCAGAACCTATTTTATTTTTAACACTCAGTCATGCCTCTTTGCTGATCTTTTGTACTGCTGCTGTGTTGGCATTAGTTTTGCTATTTATGATTTCTGCATTTCCATTATGTTGCTCACATGTTCTGTATTTCACTGCAAAAATAAATTTGACCTGTTCTAAAAACTCTGCTCATTTAAATCCAAAGCTTTCTGTAGTTTTTTCTGCATATGTTTTCCAAATCTGGTGACCAAATCCAGATCTGAGAAGGGAGAAGGTTCTGTCTCATTTCTAGTCCATTAAAGTAGAGTGTTCATCATTCCTCCTCAGGTCTCCAAGAGGGCAGCAATCAATTTTGGGGAAATACCAAACCATTTTTTACCTTCATGAACCAGTGAAATCTGTTTGCATTGTAGGTGAAAACATTGGAGCAGAGTCCTGCCCCACTTGGTATATGCCTTCAGGTTGTCCAGCTGTGATCATGTTTATGCTGTGGAATCCACACAGTTCTCTGCTTGATTAAGCACAAAGACTAGGGTTCACAGTTTGGCTCCACTAATTACTAGCTTGGGCTTCTCTTGCAGAGAGAACAGAGGAGAGGACACATTCATGTTTCTTATTTGCTTTGGTTCCACATGGAACACTTCTTTTTCCATAGGCCCCAACACTGTAGCCTTTCTGTCTCAGTCTACTGCCTACCCATTTCATCCCTCTCTTCTCAAGACTAATGATGGAATGATATGCTAAGTTCTACCCTTTCCTCTCATTGCTTGTCACACCTAAAGAACAATATATATTCTTATTAATTCCACATGCTTTTATGTACCCAGATATAGTTTTATTAGGCAAGTGGTTTTCAACCAAGGTGACTTTTGCCCACAAGAGGGCATTAGCAATTTTGATTGTCATGCTGATGTATGAAAAGTACTAGTTAGTGATAGAAGCCAGGGATGCTACTAAACATGCAACAACACACAGCAGAGCCCCTACTGACGCTGTCTGGTCTAACATGTCAGTAATACCAAGGTTGAGAAATCTGGTGCTAAGCCTTGAATATGAAAGTTGCATAAACCACAAGACATTTAATTAAATAAAGTCAAAGGATTTTATAGGTGATATAGCATAAGGCAGTACTGATTAGGGTACAGAAGACATAAAATGAGTTATACTAGAACTGAAGTGGGAAGCGATGTCAGATAATTTTCACTGAAGAGAGAATGCTTTGTCTGAGATTAGAAAATGGGAATTTTGGGGGGTATGTAGTAATGAAGTAAAGAGGGAGTTGTAGGCTGAAGAAGTGAGTGAAGTGAGAGCTGGAAGGCAGATCAGAATATCGAGTTTAGAGAAAAATGTAGGGTGAAGGCATGGTGTGAACAGCTTTTGGAAATCCTCTCATGGAGGGCCTCATACAATTCTAAATCTTTGGTACTTTTTCTAGAAAGAATATTTTGCAGCAATGTGGGGAAAGGGGTCTAGTTTGAATATTTGGAGATTAGAGCCAGGAATCCAATTAAAAAATTATTTTAATAGCCTGGTAAGAAATTATAGGGCTGGCAGAAAACTGTCCTAGACTGTCAGCTAATAGAAATCCATGACGAACGTCCAAGGGCATGGAAACTTCCTTTGTAACCCTCCCCTCCACGGACTATGTGGATAACATGACAGGTTGCTGCAGGTGAAATTAACTATGTCATTTTCTCTTGGGTCAAAGAAACATTTACTAGAAGGAGGCTGTAAAGCATGTAGTGAAGGCAGGGTTTGTTCTTGCTCAGCTGATTATATTATTCCTCCTTAAAACTAAAGCTGTGACTCCAAAAGCTTATTATTGCTCCTTGTCCATCGTATTAGAAATTGACTCCCCAGTTTCTGGTGAGGGGGTTGAGTGAAGGATGGTGTCTTTAAACAAGGAAGGAAGTGAATGCAGGCAAGGGGCAATTTTGGGGGAAGATGACATGTTCACTGAGATGTTCCTGTGGGGCATTTTTGGAGAGATACTCTTCAGCATGCAGAAGAAGAGTCAATGTCAGTGATATTAGATTTTGAAATCATCATCTTAGAGGTAATAGATGAATGTAAGATCAAACAATAAAACATCTACAGCAATATAAGGAAATAATTTAGGACAGAATACTGAAGAACACTGCTATTTAGGGGCAAGCAGAATCAGAACTACCATTGAGCAGTGTGGAGAAGGCTGGTAAAGAACAGGAATGGTATTAAGGAAGATGGCAGAGAGGAATCTCTTAACCACTGCTTACTTCAGGGAAGTGGATTTGGGGTAGGGTGAGAGCATTAAATTTTTAATACATTTCTATACTCTGACTTGTTGCAGTAAGTATATATTACTTAAAAATATGCTGTAACTTTATTAGAGTACAATTTACATACAGTAACATGAACCCCTTTTCAAGTGAATAGTCTGATGTTCTTTGACAAATTTTTTTCACCCATGCAATCTCACTCTAATCAAAACAAACTGTTATCCTAAAAAGTTCACTTGTGATTCATCACAATCAAGTGTGCAACATCGACTCCTGCCGGAGTTTCCAGCCTGTGGGCCTGCCCCACAGGTTTCAGACTTGCCAATCTGATAATCACATGAGCCAATTCTTTAAAAAATAAGCATCTTTAATATAAATATGATTGTGAGTTTGCTTATCTTTTCAACTCTGATATTACATACACACATGGGATTGTTATGTTTGATGAGTCAATATTTCTATTATGAAGAAATATCCATCTTTATCTTTTATGATATTCCTTGTTCTGAATTCTAATTAGTCTGATGTTAATATAGCCATACCGTTTGTATGGTATATCTTTTTATATTCCTTTTTTAAAACATCTTATCTCTTTATAATTCACATGATTCTTTTAGACAGTTTAGAGTTGTGTCTTTTTTAAATTAAATCTCACAGTCTGCCTTTTAATTGGGGTGTTTAGGCAATAATAGTCAATAATATGATTATTGGTATGGCTAGGTTTAAATCTACCATTTTGCTATTTGTTTTAAATTTGTTCCATCTGCTTTTTATTCTCTATTTCTGCTTTCTTTTGGAATCATTGAGTATTTTAAAATTTTGTTGTATCTCCTTGATGAGTTATTAGCTATAACAATATTCTTTGTTTTTTTATTCTAATGATTGCTTTAGAACTCATAGTATACATCTTATCACAGCTTACCTTCAAGTACTGTTATATAACTCCACATATAGAACAAGATCTTTATAATAGCATACTTCCATTTCTCTCCTCCCAGCCTCTGTGCTACTCTTACTTATATAAAACAATAGTTAAATATATTTTACTTTTACACATTTTATACATACAATATTACATTTACTATTTACTTTTTACTTTTTTTTTTACTATTTACTTTTATTTAAATAGTGATTATATTTTAAAGATACTTACATAGAAGAAAATTTTATATATTTACCTATGTAGCTACCATTTCCAGTCTCTTTATATCTTTGCGTAGGTACATATTTTCTGGGTATAGAATTTTAGGTTGGCAGTTTTGTTTGCTCGACTGTTTCCTTACTTGCATTGTTTCCAACAAGAAGGCTGCTGTGGCTGTCATCCATATCTGTCTTTTGCTTCCTATGAAGTGTCTCTCCTCTGCCCCCATGCTGTCACTTTTAAGATTTTCTATTAAGTACATGTCTTGAGCAATCCGATTATGTATGTCTTTTGGTGTAGTTTTCTTTTTCTTTTGCTTGAGATTCATTGAGCTTCTTGGATCTATGGGTTTGTAGTTTTCCTCAAATTTGGAAAAAATTCAGCCATTCTTTCTTTAATATTTTTCTCCCTCCCCCTTTTGTAAAGTTCTGTGACATATGTATTAGGGCACTTGAAATTCTCCCACAGCTGACTGTTTATTTTTTTTTTAAAACTGCGTTTTATTTTGCATAAGTTCTATGATCTTATGTTTAAGGTCATCAGTGTCTAAACTTCCATTAATCTCATCCAATTTAAGTTTCATCTCATATTAGAATATTCATCTACAAAAGTTTGATTTGGATCTGTTTGTATAGATTTCATATATTCATTTGTCTTTTTGAACATAAAAAATTCAGTTAAAATAATCATTTTAATGTCCTCTGCTAATTTTTCCATATGTGCCACATCTGTGTCACTTTCTATTGATCTCTTCATTATAGGTTGTATTTTTCTACTTCCCTGTATGCCTTATAAATTTTGACAGGAAGGTAGTCATTGCAAAGTTTACCTTACTGGTTGTTGAATAATGAGAGTTTCCAGTCTGGCTGCTGTGAACAGGCACAGTTGTTAGCCTTCTCTGGGTACCTTGCACTGTTGCCTCTAATACTTTTGGGTGGGTCTTTTCTTAACCTTAGAGAGTTTATTCATATACATGTACAGACTAGAACTCTGCCTAATAGCTAAGCATGATAATGGTCAAATTTTTAAATTCCTTGATCTTCTCCAGGGAATTTGGAAGGCTTTTAAAATATTTTCTGATATACAGTGATTACTGATGTCTTAGATGGTCAGGATAAAGGGCTTAAATGCAACTTCCTCTACTCCATGTCACCTGCATTTATTAATTTATATTGGGATGGAAGATCTCTTGAGATAAAATAAAAATCCTTGGACCTGACCACCAGTGAAGTTCAAGGGTACTCACATATCAAATGGACTGCTGTACCTTTCATGGAGGCCTTTTCAGGAAAGAAAATAAGACCTTTGAGAGAGATTTCATGGTAAAAGAAGACTGAAATAGTGAGCCAGACAAAGTATACTGAAGGGAGAAAGGGAGTATTGATTATGGCATAACTAGGTGGCTGATACCGGAACTCATCTCAATCTAGACATACATGGGATGAGAAGTGAAGTGGGGCGGGGGAAACTTGGGAGAAAATAGTTATACACATATATAAGCTGGAAGAACTGAATTGAACTGAGATATTTTTTGTTGGGGACCCATTCTAAAGAAATATAAAAGAGAGATACCACCATATCGTCTGTGCATAAGTGAATGAGTGGAGAGCTACACTGCAATGGTTTGGTAAGCAGCTTGATCAAGTAGCACTTCTTCATGTCAAATGAGCCCAGGGACTGCAGAATGCCCCAGCAAGGCAGTGGCAATGCTAGTGATGCAACTGGCTCACCAGTTCCAGATACCATGTGATGGCAGTGGCAGGGAGCAGTGCTGGTGGGAGCAATGGTGACAAGGTTTAAGGCGATCTGTCACCCAAAAGCAGCATCATGACCAGACAGCTGGATGTGAGTGGCTCTGTGGGACTAATGGAAGCTGTGATGCAAAGTCATGCCTTTACTAGCTGTGATGTTGAACAAAAGTTATTAACAGCTGCTATAAAGCTTTGTAGTTCTGTGACCCAATTAAAAGGCTCACTGCCACCTCCACCTCCACACCCATCAGTTAAACAATGTAGAAAAGAGTTTCTCTTTCTCATTCCAAAAAGCAATGATGAGGATTTCTGACCTCTGATCTCTCAGTTGTGTCAGTGCCAGCAATAGAATTGGTAGTAGAATTCTAGCTTGGGCAGGGCGCGGTGGCTCACGCCTGTAATCCTAGCACTCTGGGAGGCCGAGGCGGGTGGACTGCTCAAGGTCAGGAGTTCAAAACCAGCCTGAGTAAGAGCGAGACCCCGTCTCTACTAATAATAGAAACAAATTAATTGACCAAATAACTATATATAGAAAAAACTAGCCGGGCATGGTGGCGCACGCCTGTAGTCCCAGCTACTCGGGAGGCTGAGGCAGAAGGATCGCTTGAGCCCAGGAGTTTGAGGTTGCTGTGAGCTAGGCTGACGCCACAGCACTCTAGCCTGGGCAACAGAGTGAGACTCT
This sequence comes from Lepilemur ruficaudatus, assembly GCA_963574885.1. NCBI lineage: Eukaryota > Metazoa > Chordata > Mammalia > Primates > Lepilemuridae > Lepilemur > Lepilemur ruficaudatus. The sequence goes on along the minus strand of CAUYRT010033422.1, from coordinate 26,813 downwards.
GTCTCAAAAAAGAAAAATAAATAAAAAATAAAAAAAAAATAAACAAACAAAAAAAATAAATAAATAAACAGAAAAATAACAAGTGTTGATGAATATGGGGAGAAATTTGAACCTTCAGCTTTGAGAGTGGAAATGAAAAGTGGTACAGCCACTGTGGAAAACAGTTCCTCAAAAAATTAAGCACAGAAGTACTATATGATCCAGTGATTCCACCTTTGGGTATACATCCAAAACAATTGAAAGCCGAGTTTTCAGCAGACACTTGCACACCCATGTTCACAGCAGCATCTTTATATTTTTGGTTTTTTAAGAGACAGGGTCTCACTCTGCTGTCCAGACTGGAGTGCAGCGGTGCAATCACAGCTCACTGCAGCCTCAAACTCCTGAGCTCAAGCGATCTTCCTGCCTCAGCCTCTCCGGTTGCTGGGACTATAGGTGCGAGCCTCCACATCCAGCCAACTATTAAAATTTTTTTTTCTTTTTTAGAGAAGGGGTCTTCCTATGTTGCCCAGGCTGGTCTCAGACTCTTGGTCTTAAGCAATCCTCCTATCTCAGCCTCCCAAAGTGCTGGGATTACAGGCGTGAGCCACCGCACCCGGACTATAGCAGCATTATTTAAATGGTCAAAAGGTAGACGCTTACAGAAAATTCTTATTTTACTCACCACTGAGTTGACATCTCTCATGTAGATGGTCAAGACAAATTTTCTCTAAGCTAGGATCATGCACCCTAGAAGATGTGGTACCTGCAACATCAGATATGGAATCTATAAGATAAAAGTGGATGCAAGTAAGCTGATATTAATGTTTAAACCAAAAATCAAGACACCTGGTCTCACAGTGGGAGAGAATATCTGAAACAGGGGCCACGTGCAAGACAACACCTGTGATTCATGCTCCTGAGTGTCTAGACAACCTCTCCCTAAATGAAATGTGGACATTAGAGTCACGTGACTGCTATGTTTATTTCTTAAACCATGCTCAAACTATTCCTATTGTCAATAAATGCAGCAACTTGTTCCATGTGTGGTTCTGCTAGTTGATCCTTCCCTGTCTTCATAAATCAGCCTCCGCTCTGGTTCCACCCCTTAACCAGAGCCCTCTGACTCTATGCCCTTTAAGAGCTACAACGGAATATCCAAGGAGAAAGCACCAGCCACAGCCATTCTGCTGCACACTCGAGAGTCTTTCCCTGACTTACGCTGAGCAGAGCCTGGGGTCCTTGTTGTGGACTCACCGGCAGGGGGAACAGGGACTGGGGTGGAGTCCTGAAAAAGGGTCCCACAGGCTGCAGCTCTGTTGCTTGAGGAAGGTGACTGAAGCAGGGTGCTGACTAGTGCAGGGGCAGTGGTTTCTCCAGGTGTGGCCAGGACCTGGCTTCTCAGACTCTGACTTCCCCCAGTGACTGCTGTTTTTAAGCCAAAACCAGTGGGACCAGTTTTTTCTATTAATACATTAGTAGTTTTATCCATAATTTCACTAGAGCCATTTGGTGCGTTGTGGACGGTTTTACTAGCCGAAAATGTCTTCCCTCCGTATTTACCGTTAACAAATGCCACTGCTGCATTATCACCTTCTGTACTTTTGCCAGTGGTCTGGAGATCCCGGGAAGTAGTAGGTCCAGTGTCCCGATTCCCAGGGAGTGATGGTTCTCTGGGACTGTTGGTTGTGCTGTTGTAATTGAAATATCTTGCAGAAGTTACACCGGTGGCCCCTCCATCAGCATTATTATGAAAAAGAGAAACATGCTGGGTATCTTGAGTTCCACTTCTGCCCTCGACGTCCCTCAGGTCGGAGTAAAGCACGCCTGTGCTCGTTCTGGTGGTCACGGCTTCGGGTATTTGTGCAGAACCAAGAGGAGAGCGGGTGGCAGTTAGAACTGCAGAAAACACACTCTCGTTCCCGGTGCCTTGGTCCTTCAGCCAGGGTGTGGGGTCCTTCCAGTTGGAGGTTGGTGTTGAATCAGAAACAAGGTAAGTGTTGCCTTGATTCCCATAAAAGAGGCCTTTTGGGCTGCCATTCTCGGAAAACCCCTGGCTTGCCCCGCCCTCACCTGCTCCTCCAAGGTCGGTAGCCTTAGCCGAGGCTGAGGAGGGCTGAGCGCAATCCCGAGTCCCCAGATAGGTGAACTTATGGGTGACACCATCCACAGGCACGTCATCCCCGGGAGCCCTGCGGCCCATCGGATCTGGACTGGGCGTGGAGGACCTTTGTGCGGAAGATGGCAGCAATTCCTGGCTGCCATGAAAGAATCGCTCTCTACTTTTGCTTCTAGCTCTGTATGGCCCGGCTCTACGATGTGAGGAAGGAGCTAGGAAAAAAATCAAACGAAATGAAATAATGCAAATTAGACTCAATGTGATTGAGTTCCTACCACCATTCCTCCTCTTAGCCTTTGCTACCCAAGTTCTATCAAATTACTAGTCCTAACCTGGTGTGTAAAAATCCTGAGGATGGGTGGTTGCTACGATACAAGAATCTTGACAATTCCGCCAGCACAGCAGAGAACGTCATTCCACGGCCTAGGATAAGAGCTGGGCCCTGGTTCTCTTCTAGCTTCTTCTCTAGGACTGTGACGTAGTCCCCAAGCCCCAAACTCTTAGTGGAGTGTCCACTATCCCCTGTTCCAAGTCAACATTCACCACTGTGGTGAATGGAGAGACAGACCAGGGCAAATCAGGGAAGATTTTCCAAAAATCATCTCAATTTTGCTTGTATTGTGATATGGGTACCCGACAATTTAAGGATTCACAATACTTAAACAGAAAATGAAAATACATTCTAAAGGTCTGATTTTATTTAAGCTAGAAATTCTTCCAGATTTCTTTCTGTAGGCACCCCCTCCATTCCCAAGTGAAATATCAAAAGTCAAAATCAGCAAGGCAGTGGCCTGGAGGGAATTACTTGATGAGTCACACCCTCCCGGAAGCAGGGCGGAAGGAAGGGGCGAGGGTGTGTGTGTGCGTGTGCGTGTGTGTGCACGTACACTGAGGGTATGTGTGGAAGATGTTGTGAAGGAAAAATAAAATCTCGGGACCCCCAAAACTCATAACGCCAAAAGGGAGACCAAGCCTGAGAACTGAATCACACAGCACTGCCATCCTCTGCCCCAAACGAATAGCTGGGATTTACATATAAGCCGGTCCCCACAACAGCAAAGGTCCTTTGTCCCCCGGGAACTAACTGCCTCGTTAGCCCTAAAACCTTTCGGGGTGTATTGCCCCTATAAAACATGCACACGCCAGTTACAACCTCACAGCTACAACCCAAATAAACCCTTGCTCCTGAGTTCTAAGTTTTACACTGACCAAGTGGTTGCACAGATGTGAACCAAGGGCAGATTGGATCAGCCACTCCTCTGCCAACTGTGAAGACCGCATCGTTGACTTTCTTTCCCACTGCTCCCTTTCTGAATGTTCACCTTATCTTATGTAAAATGTAGATGTACTGAGCACTAATTAGAGCCTCCCAAGAACGTAACCATTTGCCTCACTGCCTACTTCTCCCCATTCCCTTTCTCTCCCGTGTGCCCTCTCCTTTCAGTACTCCAGGGCCTTCTTGTGGCCTGTGTGGAAGAGCTGAAGAATTGCATGAAGCAGATAGACTCATTCTCGTCCTGTGCTTATCCTGGGTGCATCCTTAGACTGTGACATCATAAACCTCATTTGAGCAGGACTCTAGGCTTCAGTCACTCACTATTTATCAATGGGCATGTCTGTGTGTAAGACGTGTGCATATATGGTGTGTGCGTGTGTTCGTGTGTGTGTGTGAGTTGTGCTACTGTGTGTAGAAGAGACATCTTTTCTCTCACGAACCCAGGGACAGTGATATCATAACAGTCGACATCCTCCTTTGTTTTTTTTTTTGACACAGAGTCTCACTCTGTTACCCGGGCTAGAGTGCCATGGCGTTAGCCTAGCTCACAGCAGCCTCAAACTCCTAGGCTCAAGCGATCCTCCTGCCTCAGCCTCCCGAGTAGCTGGGACTACAGGCATGTGCCACCATGCCCAGCTAATTTTTTCTATATATTTTTAGTTGTTCAGCTAATTTCTTTCTATTTTTATTTATTTTTTTTTAGTAGAGACGGGATCTCAGTCTTGCTCAGGCTGGTCTCAAACTCCTGAGTTCAAACAATCGACCCGCCTCGGCCTCCCAGAGTGCTACGATTACAGGTGTGAGCCACCACGCCCGGCCGACATCCTCCTTTTGTCAGCAAGATGGTTAACGTGGTAGATTAACTAGAACTGATACTAAATACGGATCTCTCTCATATACAATACATTGACATTGAGAAACTACACCAAAAATCATCCCCCTACACATTCCCCTGTTCAGAAACCGCTGTGGTGTGGAGAAAAAACATTAGATATGAGGCCGGGTGCGGTGGCTCACGCCTGTAATCCTAGCACTCTGGGAGGCCAAGGCAGGCATATCACTCAAGATCAGGAGTTCGAAACCAGCCTAAGCAAGAGTGAGACCCCGTCTCTACTAAAAATAGAAAGAAATTAATTGGCCAACTAAAAATTTATAGAAAAAATTAGCCGGGCATGGTGGCGCATGCCTGTAGTCCCAGCTACCTGGGAGGCTGAGGCAGAAGGATCGCTTGAGCCCAGGAGTTTGAGGTTGATGTAAGCTAGGCTGACACCACGGCACTCTAGCCAGGGCAACAGAGCGAGACTCTGACTGAAAAAAAAAAAAGAAAGAAAATTTAAACATAGAATTACCACACGATCCAGCAATTCCACTTCTCATTATACACCCAAAAGAATGGAAAACAGGGTCTCAAAGAGATATTGGTACATCCATGTTCAGAGCAGCACTATTTACTACAGCTAAAATGTGGAGACAACCCAAGCCTCCATCCCCAGATGAATGGATAAACAAAATGTGGTTATATCTATACAATGGAAAATTATTAGGCCTGAAAAAGGAAGGAAATTCTGATACATGCTACAACATGGATGAACTTTGAAGATATTATGGTAAGTAAAATAAGCCAGTAATACTAATAAAAGGGCAAATATCATGTGATTTCACTTATATGAGTTACCTAGAGTTGTCAAATTTATAGAGACAAAAAGTAGAGTGGTATTTGCCAGGGCTGGGGGGAGGAGGGAATGAGGAGTTAGTGTTTAATGGGTATGGAGTTTCAGTTTGAGAAGACGAAAAAGTCCTGGAGGTGGACGATGATGATGGTAGTACAGCAATGTGAATGTACTTAATGCCACCGAATTTTTACACTTAAAAATGGTTGAAATGGTAAATTTTATGCTATGTATATTTTACCACTTTTGTACCAATTTTTACCGTTCATTTAAGAAATAATTTCTTGAAGAAATGGCACCAAGGACTATAAATTAAATTTATATATAGTTTTGCATTAATGCTAAATTTTCTTTATTAGTTGTATTATGATTATGTAAGAGATGGCCTTGTTCTGAGGAGACGCATGGTGATACATTCAGATGTGAAGTGTCACGGTGTCTGCACACATCAAATGCTTTAAGCACAAACACGTCCCATATGTGCATGTATAAAAACATAGAAAAAAGAGATACAGCAATTGCGACATAATGTTAGCAATTGGTGAATCTAAAAAATTTTTATGTTTCTTTCCCTCAAAAAAAAGCTTTATCAATTAGCTGTTGGAAAAACGATAAACATTTTTTTTACTCTGGGAGGAAACAGCGCTAAGCATGAAGATCGAACTGTAAAGTGACATATACGCCATGATTATGATAACGTAAAAATGGTCTGTGCTTATGGGCAAGGTTTGGAAGGGAAAATGAAGTCAGTTTTATGTGATAAGGTAGAGTGATTATAGGTAAAGTTTTTCTTTCCTTGTGATTTCTGTTTATTTGAAAGCTCATACAACTAAAAAGGAAAAAGCACTTACCTCTCGACCCGGGGGGGTTCTTGCGCATGTGCTTGCTGTTGCAGATGTCCTGGATGCTCTGGACCACGTCTGTGCTCAGCCCGTGTGCCCTCATGATCGCCAGCACCTTCCTGTCCATCAGGTTGTGGGACTTGAGACAGTTGAGGTAACTACAGTTCCCTCGGGTGAAGTGGTCACACACGTGGAGTCTGTCACACCCAGGCTGCTGGCTACAGATCTGCCTCCGGCCCTCTCCCTTATAACTTTTGCATATCTGCAGGAGGGAGAAACAATAGCCAAAGACAAACCCTTTTTATACCTGTCAAACATTCATTAAGGCAAGCTCGGGTGCACAAAAATTTCTGAAACAAGCATAGATACACCACAAGAAAAAAAAATACACACATATCCCACAATCTCTGATGAGTTGTATTCAATTGGCGATTTATTTGAGGCAGAAGAGGCCTGCAGACTGACCAAAAGATACTGAAGAATTTGATAACTCTTGGAAGAATCAAAATAAGATGGCTATCTACGAACAGGACCCAAAGTGAGCCCTACATTATAAAGGAACCCAAAAAAAGGAAGGCTCATCTTTGGATGTCAACTCACTTAGCAATTACAAGAACATGTGGTTCCGACCTACAACTGTTTGGGAATCCGGAATTTAGACTCTGCTAGGCAGAATGTGAAGTTTCTCAAAAGAACGACAAAAGAAGATGATTTTTATATTTCTATCTAAATAGATACATCTACATATGTAGCTCTATGTATATGTAGTTCCTAGTGAAAAGAGGGCAGAAGGAATACTGTCACTGAGGTCAGGCCATATGAGACAGGACTGGAAGATGCTGGTTTTACAGCCTGAGAGCCTAGAAGCAGCTGTGTGACCTTAGGGGACCCACTTACCTACTCCCTGCCTCTTTTTCCTTTGCTGTAACAGGAGGAAAATATTTGCTCTGTCTACCTAAACAAAGTTGTTCAGCAGACTAAATAACAAAACACGTGAATGTGTTGTGCAAAGTATAAAGTGTGATGCAAATATCTGAACCATGAAATGAGGAAATCAATATAATGAGTAAGAAACCTGAATTTCAGATTTTGAAGATTAAAACATTTATAAGCTGTTTCAATAGATTCTGAGAAAACCAGATCAACATGGTTCACGGTGATTTGTCTAGATGGCAAAGCTACGGATTCAGACTCCAGTAACCAACGATTCAGCTACACAGACAACTTCTAAAATCCAATTCAAATAGATACTTGTAATTGCTATAGAGTCTACTGTTCAGATTCTAGACCAGCACCATCTGCGGCACCACCTGGAAACTTAGAAACACAACTCCTCCGGCCCTTCCCAGTATCTAGAGTCAGAACCCAGTGTCTAGCTAGAGTCAGAGGTGGGGCCCAACATCCTGTATTTTAACAAATCCTCTAGGTGATTCTGAAGCACCTTGTAGAGACTGTAGCAAAAAAGAACAATTAGCAACTTCATAAATGACACTTTGGTAACATTCCTATTACTATACTCATGTTTAAGCAAGAATGTTCTCAGCTTAATTGGGCCAGAACAAATGAAAGCACTTTTTCCTTTAATAAGTACATTGCAATTTTACAAGTTTACATACTGGAAGTCAGGTTTGCCTGATGTTTTTATGTTCTCATAGGTCAAAGCAAAGTGAAAAAGTGTGAATATTTTAAGTGTTTTAGGGCAGAGAGTGTGTCTGCCCACTGCTGCCTCTGGTATTTAACACGGTGCCTAACACTTGCAGATACTCCACGGTGGCCCTCAGGTCCCTGTCCACCGTCTCCCTGCAGCTGTTTCTCTACATGGCCCCCTGCAGTGAACTTAGCCTCTCTCTCCCTCCTCGCCCTTTTTGATAAAGTCCAAATTACCCAAACAACGGCTGCTAATCTCCCGGGATAATTCCTCCCTCTGTGGAGAGCCATCCTTGACCAACTGTTCTTAAAACTAGCTGAACTCTGGCTGACCCCCTCCTGCTAAAGCCCCATGAAAAAAATCCCATTCTACTCCCCAAGTTAAAGCACTCCTTTAGGGACTTTTCTTGCCCAGCATTTTTGAGTAGAAACTTATGCCAACAATACTAACTAATGCCAACTCCAAAAACCAGCTCCTCAGCCCTCTATAGATTGCTGACCCCTGATCTAGACTATCAAGTGATAGAGAAATAAAATTATGTTTTATCTGAATCATTGTATTTTGGGGGTCTCTGTTACAACAGCTTAGCCTGTACCATCATCTTCCCTGTCACCTTCCAAAGTTCAACTCAAAGCTCACCTCTTCCAAGAAGCCACCCTGATGTAAAGCATCAATTCGTCCTACTACTATTACCTCTTCGGCTCATACTTGCTCACAAAGGGCTCCATAGCAGCCTGGTGGAGGAGACTTTCCAGACTCAAATTATTATGAAACCTCAAATAGGAGAGAAATTGCTGGGCTCTCTTAGGTCACTCAGCTACAGCCCTGACTGCCACCTACAAAGCCCTGATGCTAACTTTCAGTTTTTTCTGCTCCTACTCCAACGTGTCCGTGACACAACACTGCCAATAATATTTTCTCCCTGCTTCTTAAACTGAGAAATTGTCACTTACCTCAGGCATAAAAAAAGGATCGCTTTGGAGGAGGAGCACTGCTAATTCCTCTTGATTAAGTCCAGAGAGCTCATGCATTTTTAGGATTCTGAAGTTCTCTGGTGAGAGAACCTCATGAGAATATTTGCATAAATTCCTGGAAGAAAACATGACAATCGTCAGTGTTTCCACTTCACAGAAGTAAAGAAAATCATCCATAAAACTGTCAGTCAATGAAGAATGATGCCCACATCCTTTGATAACTAACACAGGTCAGTTCTGCTTAGAGAATACACTTTAATAAAATAAATTTATGAAACAGCTAGGTGAGGGTGTTTTGTGGTATACTTTCTTCACAAATTATACACATATATACACACAACTGACTTTAAATTATTGTAATACGTTTTTAAACAGTATCTCCCCTAATATACATTAAGTTATAATTTGTATATAGTTCAGGAAGGTTAGAAGAAGAAAAAATTGGCAAAGAAACTGAAGCCGATCTATCAAAAATGATCGTCTATTGAGAAACAAAGAACAAATTATTGTAATACACCCACGGACAGACAATGAAGTCAACCAGACAGGAGAATTCCACTTAACTAATATTTTAATTATATAAAATTGTTTATTGCTACATCTCTGTCTTATACACCAATGTACACATCTATATTATTTGTGATATAAAGGAATGGAGCAAACTCTCAATTGTACAGTTCACACAACTCTACAGAAAAGGATGAAAGATCCCCTTCACTTTGAGACGTTAATGGTTTAGTTCAACACTGTCCAACAGAACTTGCTGTGATGACGGAATTGTTGAATAATCAGAGCTTTCTAATACGTAAGCCATATGTGGTGACTGAACACTTGAGTTAATCACATTGAAGTCTAAGCAGCATTGATTTAGATCATTGAGAAACCTAAGATCACTGACACTCTCCTTAGACAAATATAATCTGACAGTTATCAACAGCCGCATAACAAACTCATTCCTCTTTTTAACTTACGCATGCTACATATGATATCATCAAAGTCCTCAGATTTATGCTTTAGTAGTTATTAATATGATGACATGTTAATATGTTTCAGTTTGCACCACAATGAGCAAGTTGTCAGGTAGTTGGTAATGGCTAGAATTTTACTACTTAAATAGGGTGGCTACAATCTTCTTTGTACAAATACCTTTTCTTCTTTTACGTTATTTTCCTGCGAGTTATTCCTTTGGGAGTATCGCCACAAAGAACAGAATAATTTTCCTGAGAACTTGTATTTCATTTTGATCTGCTGCCCTCCAGAAAACATGCCAGCAACCTGGGAGTGTGTCTATCTCCCCACAAGCACTTTAACATTGAGTTTTGTCACTTTGCTACTTCAATAGGTATGAAACAGACTTACACTTTCATTCATTCACACTTTTATTATTAGCAAGACTGAAAATATTCCCAAATGTTGGCTTGATGTTTACATTTTCTCTTATACATACTATTTGTTCATATCCTTTATCTGTTTATCTAGTAGAGAATGGGTACTAACCTATAGATTTGTAGTTGTTCTTTATATTTTTAATATTAATTTTTATTAGCTTTGTTTATTTCAAGGAGATTTATATTTTCTTCCTTTTTATTAAGAATTGATTAAGATTGTTAACTGCTGAATTTTTATATGATCAGGTCCTCCCACTCTGCCATTCATAATTTAGCCTACTGCTTTAATACCTGCAAAGTTAATTCATCTACTGCAGCTGGATAACTATAATATACCATTTTATTTCACTTTTAAAAGTGATGTTTTCAACATTAATTCTTTAAAACATCTGGAGCTCATTATGACAAATGGTGTCAGAGGAGGACATAAGTGTTTCATATCCACCCTATAACATCTATTAAATATAATTCCTTTCTTATTATTTTGTCATCCTAGACTATTGTATGCTAATCTTTTACCAAGTTTAGAACTATTGCAATCCCTACTGTGTTTTTAAATCTACTGTTCTGTTTTGAATCCAATACCATAGAGTTTAAATGTCCTTTGCATCATATTCCACATATAAACAGAGTAATTGATCATATCATTGGCTTATTCCTTTTTAAAAAAACTCTCTTTAGCATGCTTAACTTATTTCTTTATAGAAATTTTATTAGGGTTTTGTCAATTTCCATAAAATAATATATTGGGAATCTAAATTCTTTTAACTCCATAAATTAGATTGGATATTAAGTATGTCATCTTAACTTCATTAAATCTTCTGATTCTGGAACAGAAAATACCTTATTTATTCAAGTCTTGTTCTGTTTTTTCCTACTGTGAATTAAACATTTTCTTTTATTTTTTATTTATTTATTTTTTTTGAGACAGAGTCTCACTCTGTTGCCCGGGTTAGAGTGACACGGCATCCGCCTAGCTCACAGCAACCTCAAGCTCCTGGGCTCAAGTGATCCTCCTGCCTCAGCCTCCCAGGTAGCCGGGACTACAGGCATGAGCCACCATGCCCATCTAATTTTTTCTATATATTTCTAGTTGGTCAATTAATTTCTTTCTATTTTTAGTAGAGATGGTATCTCGCTCTTGCTCAGGCTGGTTTTGAACTTCCTGACCTTGAGTGATCCTCCTGCCTCAGCCTCCCAGAGTGCTAGGATTATAGGCATGAGCCACCACGCCCGGCCAAAAATTTTCTTCTAATAGTTCTCTTTCATTTCCCAAATATTAAATATTATCTGTTACCACTATTTTTTTAATTGTTTGTCACTGGTAAACAGAAATGCAAAATGATCTCAATGAAATTGATGATTTCTTGAAAACGTAAATGCCTAGGTAAAAATTGTTCTCTAAGAATTAATCTTTAAAAGTCACTTATTCAAATGCTGTTGCCTATGTGTAAAACATTTTTGAAACTCTCTGGATTGCCCTCAAATCTAGCAGTGGAACCTCACGAGAAAAATCGAAGAATCAATGACTGTCAGCCACTGGCTGAGCCCTTGAAACCTGGCCAGCCTTCCCAGGTACTTCCCTTCCTGGAAAGGTCAGGGGCAGCTGTCTTCCAGCCATTTTCCCAGGCAGGCCCTCTCCTTGCTTTCTTCAATCAGTGATCCTGGCTTTTAGCATGTTTCCAGCGCTCCTTGATAAGGCCGACCTCAGCTCTCTGCTCGCTTTTGGGTTCCACACTATGGTTTCAGACAACTGCTTCCAACAGCCCCCACCACCCAGAACCCTCAGCAGCTGAGCTAAGACTCCATCTTATCACTCCACCTCCCCACCTCAGGAGGGGGGACCTGAAGAGACTCCTACAGCAGGGAGGGCCTTCTAAAGGTAATCTTCTTTAGCCCAAAGCAGAATCCACCCCCCACCCCGCCACCACCATACCACCATAGCTTGCCCAGATGCATGTGAGCCTCACTACCTCATAAGGCATCTCCCTTCATTGTTTAGACAGCCATTGCCATTAAAGCTCTTGATATTGAGCTGAAAATGACCATGCCGAAACACCCCACTGCTGGACAGGGTCTGCCCTCTGGCTCTGAACAGTTTACAACTGTTAGTCAGATGGAATTAAGAATTAAAAGAATCTTTGCTTTCCCTTTAGTTCCAGTCCAGATATCCTGAACTTGCAGCCAAGCCTACAGCACCTCTGCAGATCACTGGGAAATGCAGGATTGGTTGTTTTTACCCTGAGCCTGTCCTGTCCTAGCCGAGAAGTGTGGTACCTCCAAGGTCCCTGAAGTCAGCACTTCCTCTAAATAACTAAAGGCAGCCAGGTGGCTAGGGACCCCTCCGCCTGGAATCCTAAGTGTCCAGACTTTTCCAAGCCTATCCAAGACACTCATGTCGGTAGAAAGAATCACACCTAGCACACGAGGTGCCCATCTGAGGGCCTAGTTCTATATACTTCTCATTTCTCATCTCCATCCTCAAGGAAACTACATATTCCTCTAGATCCTATGATACTCACCTTGAACTCAGTTTCAATTTGCAACATCTATGCCTAGCCTTGGTCTGACCTATGGCCCCTTCCCTGGCAAGCCCTGCTCTGTTTCCCCAAATTCTCTAAAGTCTAAACTTCTCCCCAACCGCTTCTTACAGGCTCCATCTTTGCTGTAATTTCAGCATTTTAATCAGCCACAAACATAGGGCGGTTTGTGCTCACCTTCTATTTGGGGGTAAGTACAGAAACTAACATTTATTATGCATTTACTAAGTGACAGGAACTTTATGTTTGTTATATAATTTAGTTGAGACAATCCTACTTTGGGAAACTGAGGCCCAATAAAAAGAGAAATCAGGCCAGGCACAGAGGTGGGAGTATTGCTTGAGGCCAGGAGTTCCAAACCAGCCTGAGCGAGAGTGAGACCCCATCTCTACAAAAAAATAAAAAAATTTTGCTGGGCGTGGTGGAGCGTGCCTGTAGTCCCAGCCACTCGGGGGGCTAAGGCAGAAGGATTGCTTGAGCCCAGGAGTTTGAGGCTGCAGTGAGCTATGATCGTGCCACTGCACTCTAGCTCAAGCAACAGAGCAAGAACATGACTCTTAAAAAAAAAAGAAAGAAAGAAAAGAAACTGTTACAATTAACATTGAGGAGGGACAAGCAGCATGGGGCATCAATAGAGCTTGAAGGAGCTCATGCTTAGCTTTAAGGTGCCCAGAGCATCCTTCCACTTCATTCTGATCATTCTGTCCCAGCTCCAGATGCCTAATATTGCCCAGTAGGCTTAAGCCAGGAAATAATGTGAAAGTCTCCCATGGCCTCTTGGGGCTCGCTAAGCTAGCAGTGCTCAAATTGTGGTTCCCTGGTCTGGCACCATCAATACCTCAGAGGTTGTCAGAAATGCAAATTCTTGGGCCCCATCCTAGACCTACTGGGTGACTCTCAAACTATTTGTGTGCACCAGCATCACCTGGACGGTTTGTTAGAACTCAGATCAATGAGCTCCAGCCCCAGAGTCTCTGAATCAGTAGGTGGTGGTGAGAATTTGCATTGGTAACAAGCTGGTTTTAGGAGCACACTTGCACCATGGAGGCTCAGGGCCACCTTTCCCCAAAAGGACAATGGGTCCTGCAGAAGGCTGGTTAGAAGCCGCAGGAACTCCCTGCTTCTCAGTACAAAAAAGAGCTCACCTACAAACCATTATGAACTGCCGAGGAGAAAACAAGCATTTGCAGAATGCTTCCCGAGCTTGGAGCAGATAAACTTTTAAAAACAGCATGAGTTGGGTTAGGAGCTGATAACTTAAAAAAAAAAAAAAAAACACAAGAGCAAGATGACCTTGAAAAAGGCAGAATTGTCTCTCAGGAATCTCAGGCCAAAAGCCTAAAAACAAATGACCTTTTCACTTTTCTCTTTCAGCCACAGAACAAAATGTTATTTTAACCCCGGCAGTAAGTGCTCTCCCCCGCAGTGGGTGCGGTCTAAACAGCTAGCCTGCACGGTGGTTCTCATCCCTGCTTGCACACAATAATCAACTGGGCAGTGTTTAAAAATACCTAAACCTGGGCCGCACCCTCAGAGATCACTTTAATTTGACTAGGGTGGGACCCCAGGTGACTGCAGTGTGCAGTCAGGGCTGAGAATCGCTGCTTGGGCTTGTCAGCTTCGATTCTAGGTTAGGTTCCTCAACTGGATATTCATACCCGAGCTCTTGAGCTTCACAAATCAGTAAACACGGGGCAGCTCTCAGCTCAACTGCCAGACCAAAAAGAAAGAGATCATAACCTGAGAAACTCTTGGTTTTTGACAGTAACTTGTATTAAAAGACCCCTCAACCTCTCTGTCCCCCAACATTTCATGATAAAAACAAAGAGATACATTTGTATAGAAAACAGGAAATGGCTCAGGATGCTATAAGCCAGGTAAAAAAGGAACCAGGATGTGTGAAAGATAAAATCTAGAGAATACTGGTCTAAAGAATAAAATGCCATTAATCAGAAACAACCCGAGCATGGTGGCTCACGCCTGTAATCCTAGCACTTTGGGAGGCCGAGGCAGGAGGACTGCTTGAGCTCAGGAGTTCGAGACCAGCCTGAGCAAGAGTTTGTACTTCTGATGTTCAAGATCAGATTGTCATGTTATTAGAGGGTAGGGATGACTCACTGAATCCGGAACCCTAGTAAGACGGGGGAGGAATAGAACAGACCAGTAGAGAGCACATGAGCAGGGTAACAAAGGATGTGGGGAGAGAGGGTGGAGCTGAAATATGGGTTTGCTTTAACCACAACTGTAACACCCAGAATATTCTAGGTACCAAGAAGACAGCCCTAGCCCACTGCTGCAAGATGGTGAGCCCCAGGCTGCAGCCACTACAAGCCTCAGCCTGGGGAGAGGAATGCTCCCCTGGATAGCCAAGGGCAACACACGGGACCCAGGCCCACTGAGGATGGAGGGGATCTGCTCATAGTCTATGGTCATATCAAGAGTGGGACAAACAGTGCTGGTGGCACCAAAGAATCATCTCTCTGTTATCGTGGTCAGTCTCCCCGGTCTTGACTTATTTCTCTAGCCCCCTAAGTTAGTGGTTTACAAACTTGGTTGCCCATTAGCACCACTGGGATTTTAAAAAATCCCAGTGCTCAATTCATACCCTAATTAAATCAGAATGTAGGAGTCGGGCATCAGGATTTTTTAAAAGATTCCCTAAGTGATTCCAATGTGCAGCAAAGTCTGGGAAACATCGCCCTAAGCCCACACCAGTACTGAGAAAAAGGAGAGCAAAGGGCAGGAGGTGGTGGTGTTATTGCCAAAATCTTAATGATTAGAGAAAGTAGGTCACACAAGCCTCTTCTGCCCTCAGGCCTCTTCAGCCCCACCTGTACTTCCCAACATAAATCCCTTTGAAAATTAACGTGAATATTAAAATAAACTAGAGAGAAAGATTAATTAACTGGTTAACAGTATTTCAGCATCCCTTTAGTGGGAGAGGAAGGGGTAGAAGTCTCTAGAATAGTCTACCGTTTGCCACACAAAGTATGTGCTCAGTAAGTATTTATTGATGGTGCAACTAGAATGCCGAAGATTTTCTTTATGTCTTGTGGTTCTGTCACATGAAGGGAACACACACATCACCCCAATCTTAGAGAAAACAATACTTTAAAAAAATCTTCTGTTCATTCTGGACTAAAGAATTCATTTCTCTTTTCACTCCCTCGAGCTCAGAAGCCACGTAAAACCTTGCATCTGCAATCTTCCAGGAAGTGCGTCCCTGGTGAACTATTTGTTTCTAAAAGTGAGGTTTGGGCCCCTGCAAAAGAATCCTTTAGGGTGATGGTTAGAATGCAGACTCCCGGGCCCATCGCACCTCCTTCAGAACCAGAATTTCCAGCGTGTGACTTGGGAATCTGCGTTTTAGGAGGCCTTCCCACGTGACTCAGACGCGCATTGAAGTTTGAGAAGCGCTGCTCCAAAGCTGGGTACGGACAGCCCAGACCTACCCAAAACAATCCATCAGCGTGTGGGAAAAAATGTTAGAACTCCTTATGTGTATTTTTTTAATCTAAAAAACTAGAAAATCATGCTGTAGACTAAAAGGGCTGGGGGGAGGGATTCGCTGGTTAACGCAGAAGATACACAAGGAAACCTTTGAGGCTGATGAAAATATTCCATATCTGGATTGAGGTTATGGTTACATGGGTGTATCCATTTGCAAGACTTTTTAAACTATCTTTTTTTGGGGGGGGACAGAGTCTCACTCTTGTTGCCTGGGCTAGAGTGCCATGGCGTCAGCCTAGCTCACAGCAACCTCAAACTCCTGGGCTCAAGCAATCCTCCTGCCTCAGCCTCCCGAGTAGCTGGGACTACAGGCATGCTTCTCCCGAGTAAATTTTACCATTTAAAAAGTGGTAAAAATAAATAAATAAATAAAGGCTGCTACAAACAAAAATAAATAGAGCACTAAGATGGCCAAAAAAGTAAAATGCAAATGAGAAGCATGTAAGACACCAAGTGAGATAAACTTTTAAAAACGAGTAATAAGGGCCAGGCCGCAGTAGCTCACGCCTGTAATCCTAGCACTCTGGGAGGCCGAGGCAGGTGGATCGCTCAAGGTCAGGAGTTCAAAACCAGCCTGATCTCGAAAGAGTGAGACCCCATCTCTACTAAAAATAGAAATTAATTGGCCAACTAAAAAATATATATATATATATAAAAAAATTAGCCGGGCATGGTGGCGCATACCTATAGTCCCAGCTACTTGAGAGGCTGAGGCAGGATTGCTTGAGCCCAGGAGTTTGAGGTTGCTGTGAGCTAGGCTGATGCCATGGCACTCTAGCCCGGCAACACAGTGAGACTCTGTCTCAAAAAAAATAAAACAAAATGAATAAAATGAGTAATAGGATTTTAAAGGGCTAGAGACTCAGAATATATGTAGAATTAAAACCACAATGAGATAAAATTTCACATTCCTTGTATTGGCACAAATTTTAAAAGGCTGATGATACCAGTTGGCAAGGATATAAAGCAAGAGAATGCTCATATTCTTCTGATGGGAGTATAACTTGGCAAACATGCTTTGAAAAACAATTTGGTATTATCTCGTAAAATTTAAGTATGAAAATATTCCACTACTTTATACCTAGGGAAACTCTTTTACATGTACACAAAGAAGCATGTATCAAAAGGTTCAAAGCATTATAGTTCAATAGCAAAACATTAAAAACAATCCCAATTTTAATAAGAAAATTTATATGTAAATTGTTTACATTCATACAAAATAAAGCTACACATTTCAATGAATCAGAGTGGTCCTTCTCTAAAATTTGTTGGGCCCATAGCGAGGCTATAAACGGAGGCCCATGTATTATACAAATATCTAAATATTTAACAGTTAAATAAAATACGTTCTATCTTCCTTATCGTAACAAATATCCTTGCACAACAACCAGGAAGGCCAAGTTTGAATTTAGAGTTCCTGGACTCCTCTGAGTTCTATAATAGAATATTGCAGAGGGGAAGAAGTCAGCCCTGGTTCCCAACTTCTCTTCCCATTGCTCTCTTCCTACTCCGGGCTCTGTCTCACACTGCTAGTGCCGTCACACGGAGGCAACGGACACACTAGCCTGTGCATGCAAATTCCTTCCACATGTAGGACGACCCAGGAAAGAAGCCCACACAGGCCCCAGCAGTGGGCTTGAGAATTCCAGGGCCCAACAACCCAGAGCACAGTATAGAAAAGCAGTGGGGACCACAGGTTCTAGATGGGGATGACTCTTTGATCCCATGGACTCCTCGAAAAGTGGGTAGAGGTACAGCTGGAGGGGAGGCAGAACCAGGATCGGTAAAGCACAGAGCCCAGGACAGAAGTCTATCTTGCCCAGGCCTCAAAGTGGTATAGAAATAGAGCCCTGGATGTTAGGAGTGAGTCTCAGAATCATCATGTTGAGCAAACAATAGCAAATAGAGCAAATATTTGCACCTTCAATACTGATATCATCTATAGGTTCGCAGGTTTGGAAACAGGCAGAACAATTCTAAATATTGCTTAAAAATACCATACACAAATATGTAGGAAAATAATACATGGATGGGAAAAATGAACACCAAATACAGAACAGTATTTATCTCTTGTTACTATCTTTATAAAAGGGAGATGACCAAGGAAGAGAATTCAGGGAGGTTTAACTGTCATATTCTACTTTTTAAGCTGATTTGTGGGTATACAGATATTCATTGCATTCTGTCTGTATTGTCATAAGACCTAAATATAATATATAAAATATATTTTTTCACAAGACTTATCACACAACTTTAGTGAGAAAATTCTTTTTAAATTAAAATAATCATGGCATTTCATACTCTTCCAATTGGCACAAATCAAGAATGTCTGATAACACTAAGTGTTAATTGACCAGAAAATGGGGAAACTGGGATACTCAAACACAAAAGTACAAATTGGCACAATAACTTTTAATAATAATTTGTCAGAATCTGGAAAAGTTGAAGCTATGCAAGCATTCAACACAGAAATTTTACTTCCTAAGGATTTACCTTGGAGAAGCTCTTGCTGTGAGCACCAAGAGACACTTACATGTATATTCTTAGCAGCATGATTTGTTGCAGCAAAGACTAGAAATATAACAAATATCCACTATTGGGGAAATAGGTAACTGAACTGTGGTATAAATCATATGATAAAATGCAATTCAACTGTTAAAATGAGTAAAATAGGTCCTTATGTATCAATATGAATGGATCTCTGACACATAACATTGAGTAAAAATTCTAAAACATAAAACAATACTACATTTTGTATATGGATACAAATATACAAGGGCTGTCCAGAAAGTATCCAGCCATGTAATATGAAAAATATATTAACAATGGCTGGATACTTTCTGGACAGCCCTCGTATACATGAGATGGCTGGGTGCAATGGCCCAGGCCTGTAATCCCAGCACTCTGGGAGCCGAGGTGGGAGGATCACTCGAGGACAGGAATTTAAGACCAGCCTAGGCAACATAGCAAGACTCAGTCTCTACACAAAATGAAAAAAATTTAGCCAGGTGTGGTGAGGCACACCTGTGGCTCTGCTTGGGAGGCTGAGGCAGGAGGATTGCTTGAGCCCAGGAGTTTGAGGTTACAGTGAGCTAAGATCACACCACTGCACTCCAGCCTGGATGACAGTGAGACTCTGTCTCTAAAAAAAAAATTAAAAATAATAAATACGTATGTGATGTAATTATAAAATCATGGAAGGTCAGGATTCACACCATGATTGAGAATGCTTCTGGGGAAGGAGGGGAATGAGACTGGGGAAGAGAAAAAAAATAACCTTAGGCCTGTTATGATTGTTTATTTTATTTTATTTTATATTGAGACACTCTCACTCTGTTGCCCGGGCTAGAGTGCCGTGGCGTCAGCCTAGCTCACAGCAACCTCAAACTCCTGGGTGCAAGCGATCCTCGTGCCTCAGCCTCCCTAGTAGCTGGGACTACAGGCATGCGCCACCATGCCCGGCTAATTTTTTCTATATATTTCTAGTTGGCCAATTAATTTCTTTCTATTTTTAGTAGAGACAGGGTCTTGCTCTTGCTCAGGCTGGTTTTGACCAGGTCCTGACCTTGAGCGATACTCCTGCCTCGGCCTCCCAGAGTACTAGGATTGTTTATTTTATTTTAAAAGACAAGAAGCCAAATTGAAAACTGTAAACATTTATTCGTTCTGAGTTATAAGCTTATTATATTATATATCCTTTTATATAATTTCTGTTGTATATTCAGAGTACATATACTGTAATGCTTATTACATTATTCTTTGTGCTTTTCAGTATTTTTTTCAATTTATGAATTTGTCAACTAGTCCTCTTCCCATCTACCCACCCCCACCCAGAGTTTCAATTAACCAAAAGGGAAAGGCACACAAACAGGAAAAGAACCCGGAGGAAACACCCACATTGGCAGAAACCACAAAGCAAGTAGAAGACAGCCTCCTTTAAACAGTTAAACAGAAATCATGCTTCCAAAAAAAAAAACCTTGAATTAATAACTTCAAACAGCTACTTGACAATGGAAGTAGCTAGTTAAGAAGTCATGCAAATCTGGGTTCAAATTACCAACTCTGCTAGCTACTAGCTATGTGACCTTGAGTAAATTTCTAAAGAGTTCTACGCCTAAGATTCCTTACATTAATGATGGGACTTATGATACTTACCTCAGGAGCTATGGTAAACACTAACTTGTATGTTATCTCTAAACCACTTATCATAGTCAATCAGTGGGGATTATTTTTGTGTCAGAATGTGATTAGAACTCCATGTACGGGCATATATTTCAGCAAAGCAAATAGAAATATCCAAAGCAATGCACCAAAAGAAATAATTGTCCAACACCGAATCAGGCCCTGTTGTTGACTAAAATGTTTAGCTAAAAGCATCACAAAAGGAAAGACAGGAACCACAGAACAGAAAGGAGAAATTCCATCTATAAATTATAGTACTACATCAGTATGGAGATTTATCAAAGAACTGAAAGTATATCTACTATTTGGTCCTGCAATCCCACTACTGGATATCTACCCAGAGGAAAAGAAATCATTACATCAAAAAGATACCTGTACTCATACATTTACCACAGCACAGTTCACAACTGCAAAGACATGGAATCAACCTAAGTGCCCATCAACTGATGAGTGGATAAAGAAAATATGGCATATATATACCATTGAGTACTACACATTGATAAGAAAAATGAAATAATGTCTTTTGCAGCAACTTGGATGGAACTGGAGGCCATGATCCTAAGTGACATAACTCAGGCACAGAAAAATAAATGCCACATTTCTCACTTATAAGTGGGAGCTAAACTATGGCTACACAAGGGCACACAGAGTGGTATAATGGACATCGGAGACTCACAAGGGGGGAGGGTGGGAGAAGGTGAGGGATGAAAAAGTACTTATGGGATACAACATACACTACTGCGGTGATGGGTACACCAAAAGCCCAGACTGTACCACTATCCAAAACACACGTAATGGAATTCCACTTGTAGCCCCTAAATCTATTAAAATTTTAAAAAAAGGACATCAAGGAAAGAATAAATTTTCCAAAGAATAAAAAAAAATTATACTACTATAGACGGAATTTTGTAAGTCCAGCAAAATACAAATTGTCACAACATAGAGATCAGTTTACTCAACTGAATAGTAACTTCAACATGGGTATCAATTGGACCTCATTAACCAGTAATCCACAAAGAAAGTCCTTAGACTCACAAGTGGGAAGTTTTGGAAGACAAAATTTTATAAGTTGTTAAGAGGAGAATATTTAAAAAAGCACACTTGGGGTGGGAAGGACATGTTTTCTAGACTCTGAAGGAAAAAAAAATTCTCTCAGAGGTCCTTGTTAGCGTACTTTATACATTAACAAATTAAAAGTTGTAATTCCCAAATTCAAAAATGATGTAAAAGGAAATTAAAACTTTGGCTAGACCCATAAATGTAGGAAATAAAATTTTATCACTATACATAAAAAAAAAAATTTAATGAATTCTCTACACGGTCTGTCCAAAATTGTATAGACCTAATAATCCCTGTATCATATATACTCTTATAAAATATAAAAAAATGCAGGTTAACAGCCCAGTTAATGAGTTTAAAAGGGTGATGTCAAACCAGGCAAAAATATACCATAACAAAATCATAAAACTAAATTTCTAAATGTATTGTGTACACAATAGGTTGAAACAAAGTTTCTAAACATACCAGCTATATAAGATATCGACTCGAAACAATTATGAATTATGTCTGTATAAGTTTTGTTTGTTTGTTTGTTTTTCAAGACAGAGTCTCACTCTGTTGCCCCGGCTAGAGTGTCCTGGCATCAACCTAGCTCACAGCAACCTCAAACTCCTGGGCTCAAGCAATCCTCCTGCCTCAGCCTCCCGAGAAGCTGGGACTACAGGCATGCGCCACCATGCCCGGCTAATTTTTTCTATATATTTTTAGTTGCCCATCTAATTTCTTTCTATTTTTTTTCAGTAGGGATGGGGTCTCGCTCTTGCTCAGGCTGGTCTCGAACTCCTGAGCTCAAACAATCCATCAGCCTCGGCCTCCTAGAATGCTAGGATTATAGGCGTGAGCCACCTCGCCTGGCCTGTATAGTTTTTTTTCCTGAAAATACCAGCTGGATTTACAAGACGATCAAGGAAATGTGAATACCAACTTGATACCAGATGATAACAAAATTGTGATTTTTTTTTTAAAAAAGTGATCATTGTACTGTACCGTGTTAATAAAATATTGTCCTTATCTTTTAGAGATACTAAAGTACTTACAAAACAAATGATCGCCATGATTTGCTTTTTCAGTAACATGTTGAGGTTGGAGACAGGGAGAGAGAAGGGAAAATAAATGAAACAAGACCGGCCATATTTTGAAAACTGTTGAAATGAAATGAAGGGTACATGGGAGTCATCATTTTCCTCTTTCTCCTTTTGAGTACGTTGAAAATATCCATAGTAAGAAATTAAAACATAAAAAGCACATGTATTTAAAACTAAAAGGAACACTAGTTGGTGTGAAATTTTTCATAACAGAACAGACAAGAACAGAAAAAGATAACCATCTTTCCAACCCTGTTGTTATTCAGTATAGTGCTAGAATGTGCTAGAATGTTCTTCCCTTTTCTATCCTCCACCCCCATATTTCTTTCCCTCTTTCATGATTTCTTCAGTTGTCAGTGACTTAGATTACTCCCTCTATACACAAAACTTTCCACGACACAGAAAGAGATTTTCAAACTGTTGCCTCACAACATATTAAATATTTAAATAAGGAAACATCAAGAATGCGCTTTTTAAGTTTTAGACTGATCGAAAGGATTTCTGCTCTAAACATAAATTTTTTTAAAAACATTATCTAATCCATTTAAAACACTGGTCTTTTGTGTTTTATTACACATATATTGGGGATGAATGACAGGTTTTTGTTGAGTGCACGATCGATCAAAAGTTTGATGGTCAACATTTTGGGCACTGGGGCACCACCACTTAAACTTTTTAAGGATGGACAAAGTGTGAAAACTATTGAGAAAAATAATTGAGCAACAGTACACAGGGACAGAAAAGATGGGAGGAAAAACTATGGCCAGAGAGAAGCATTCATTAATTCAAGGCGGCATTCATTCAGAAATGGGAAGGAGGAATTGGTCAGAAAGGGAATGAAAGACTCCGCAAAAAGGACTTGGTGATGAACGGATTGCAGAGGAGGAGAAGGATTAAGAAGTTGGGGGAAAAGGTCAGAGACCCCGCCCGGGGGGGAAAGAGGATGAGTTTGACTGGTGGGGACAGGATGCTGCGAGCAGCTGCTCCGCAGACAGGGCGACGAGGCACCAGGCTCAGCAGGCCCGCGCAGCGACGTGCGCCTCGAGGCCATCTTGTTGGATGTGACCGTGGCACCCACGGCGGGGAGCGCTCTTAGGGATTTGGAAGGCAATTGCATCAAAACGCTTAATCGAAACCTTGTAGCGTACCTATATTCGTGGCAAAGAAAGAGCAAATGGAAACCCAGAAGCAGACGCCTGAGATGTAAGCTGCACTATTTTAAACCAATTTAAGAGCGTGGTCCCACGACGGTGCGGGCCACCGCGGAGAGACACGCGGAAGGAGTGCGGGAAGAGGCTGCCACATCTTTGGCGACCTTGAAGAGGACCATTCCAGTCAGGTGTCCGCCAGGTGCGGACTGGCGCCAGATACCAGGAAAGTGGTGACGAGGAACGAAGGTGGCGAGGAAGGGAGAGCCAGGCAGAGACCGCAGCGCGCCGCGGTGGAGACGGAGCGGGGTGCCACAACGGGGCGGCGGGGAAGACCACACCACGTCTAGGGGGGAAGGCAATGGAGAGGGAAAGACTCAAGATACCAAAGAGTGGAGGCATTTCCTTCGCTCTCAAACCTGCCTCCAACTTTTCTCGGCCCTGGCTTGCCCCAAAGCACTTTATTCTTCTGATTCTTGCGAGAGGGCGGGGAGAGGGGGAAGGGTGGAGATTTAGCCTGGTCTCCGCCAGGCTCTGTCGCTTTAGCCATGTTCAAGGAAAGGTCTGGAGGCGCTAAAAGGGAGGGAAAGGAAAGGGTAGAAGCGCGGGCCCAGCAGGGGCTCCCCAGGAGGAGCGGAGAAGGGAGCAGCTGGAGGCAGACGTCAGATGCAGGGTCCCTGCGAGGGCGCGCCGCTCCTGGAGCAGCTGCCTCGACCGTCCGCGCGGACCAGGGCCTCAAGGAGCCGCCCCTCCCTCCGGGTGCACTCACCGGTCCGACTGCGAATAGTTGCACCGGCCCAGCAGATTGAGCTTGCAGAGATGCAGGTTATCGCAGGGTCTCTGGCAGTACTTGCGACGGCAGACCCGGGCTCGCGTGGTGGCCACCACGGACCGGGTGACCCCGGCCCTGCTGCCCGTCTCCAACACTACGAAGCGGTCGGGCCCGGCCTGCTCCAGCAAGTCGCAGAGCTGCGCCTCAGGGAGCACGATCTTCTCGAGCAGCTCGTCCAGGTCCATGCGGCCCCCGTGGGCGCACAGGATTTTGGTGATGAAACAGCACACCTCCGGGTCCGCCATGGCGCGCGCGATGTGCAGCTCCTCCGGGGCGTGGGACTCGGCTCGGAGGAAAATCGAAACTTACAAGTGTCCGGGGTGGGGGGGTGGCGGGCGCGGGCGGTGCTGCTGCCGGGCGCGCCCTGGGCACGCGAGTGCGCGCTCTGCGCCGCAGTTAGCTGGGCCCCGCGGTTTCGGTTTCCCGCTCGGCTCTCGGGTTGAGAGGTCAGCTCTCACCGGCCGGCCGGGTCCTTGCGTCAGATGGAAAGTCAGCTGCGACGGCAGCCGGGTAGAAAGGAAGTGAACGAGCGCGGGCAAATCTGCTGGCGACCGCCCCGCTGGCCTCCTCCCAGTTCTAGGCTCGGCGAGGGAGAGGTTCCCTAGCTGGGCTCGGCGAGGCTTCTTCGGAAAGAAGAGGAACTAGAATGATCTTGGGTCGCTGCTGGAGTTTATATAAGCCCGTCGATAGGGGCGGGCGACGCAAGCCTTGAGAGCCCTATTGAGGAAGTCCTCTAGTTCCCCAGCCCGCCAGTTCCCGGAAAGAACTGAGCGCTTTCTGCAAGCGGGGCGCTCTGCCTCCGGTGTTAGTGAATCTTCTCAACAACTGCACGAGTTAGGTGTTACCCTCACTCTGTACTTCAGGAAGTAACTTGAACAAACACGCCCTGCCATCAAGTGGAGCCCGGATGTCACCGAGGTTCCCAAAATCTAAAATCGCAGTCCACTTGGTCCAGAACCGATGTGCAACTTTCTCCATGGCCTCTTAAAAAACAAACTTCATTATTCTCCCTCTTTTTTGCATTCCCACGGGCTTTCTGAAGAATTGCTTCTTGGCCCATTCTTGCCTACCTATAACCGCTAACACTGGGGCCCCAAACCACTGCTTAATCCCCCAATAGCAAGGAGTCCCCGACGGACATGCCTAGACATAACCCAAGAGTTCAGATCGGTTCCTCTCTAGATATTTGGACAAGAACTTGTCTCCCTGGGACTTTATGCCCCAGAGTTGGCATAAAGATTGTTTTTAAGTGAAAACATTTGAGCTACAGAAGATGTTGAGAGAAATCTCATTTGAACTTCCTGTGCCTGAGTAGAGCAGAACCTCCAGAAAACGTAAGTGCCTTAGCCGCCTTTTGGAGTATTCAGTGCCAGGGAGACAGACGTCCTGTTACCATTAGCATGAAAAAGTCCAGTGGAACCTTCCGCATTCTCCTACTGAAGCCCTAAAAACCTCCCTTTTGTTAAGATACAAAAACCTTTGCCTTGGACTATTCCATGCGTTTTCTGTTCCTGGAAGCTCCTTCCTGCATGTGTACACCTTGCCTTTTCTCCTGAATCTGCCTATTGCCAGTTAATGTGTAGGTCCCCAAACACAGGACGCGACTTGGAAGAGGAAAAAGTTTTTCCTCCCAGCACCGCCAAATAAGAAAATGTATCATTGATAAGACAGGAAAAATTCTTTTTAAAAAAAATAGAATCTGGTTGCCAAATCAGAATTTTTAAAAAATAATTAATGAGAATTCTTCTTTTGTGTGGTCATTCATGATAGATGAACTGTGTCTTTCAGCAACAGAGTACTGCGTTATGGAAACCAGCCAAACGTGGGGCCTACAAAGAATAATCATCTGACTTCTCATTCCCTCTAGCTGTTGCTTCTTTAGTGATCTTTTAATCCATTTGGCCTTCTTTGTGGTCTGACAGGTTCCCAGGGACCTTTTATTATCAAATCAACTAAGTCCAAAATGTTTATTGACTGTCTTCTCTGTGGTCCTTACAGAAGAAGTTAGTCACTCTGAACATGCAGAAGTTTAAGAAACAGTCCCTGCACTCAAGAAGCATGTGTTTGGGAAGACACGAAAAAAAATTGAAATATAAGAGAATTGGTGGTTAAATGCTGCAATGGGTATACAGAAGATTAGAAATGAAGAGTCCAGCCTGGCTAGAGTGGTTAGAGTATAGCTGTAAAATCTTCCTCAACTTAAAGCCATGAAAAATGATTTAAGGAGTTGTGGAAAGGAAAAAGGAGACATTTTGGGAAATTTTGAAATGTGTGCTCTCACAGATTGGGTTCTCCAGGAAGGAGATCTGGACATGGAATTGTGGAGGCTAAAGCAACTCCATCGTGGATGCTGATTAACCCCTGTTCTGGGAATGCCCCTAAATTTCTACTTGGGCACATTCACAGAGCATTCTTGCCTTTCTCTGAGGGGTCAACTTTGATTGTCCTTGTGCTATATAAACCCTAGGTCTGGTGGGTAATGGCTCGGGGACCCAACTGTCTCATGGCCTCCCAGAATATGGATTCTGTTTGTAAATCACTATTAAATGTTTCTTCCTGAG
>CAUYRT010033417.1:0-10168 GCA_963574885.1 Lepilemur ruficaudatus | reverse complement strand
GGGGATTCAGGGCTGGAGTGACAATTGTGTAGAAAACAGAGATGATGTTGTCTTGTTTGGAGCTGTGGAAGGAACTGGGCAAGACATACATGAATGTGGCAGCTCCATAGAACATCCCCACCACAGTTAGGTGGGAAGAGTAGGTGACAAGGGCTTTCTTCCTCCCCTCATTTGAGGGCATATGGAGCACAGTGAACATGATTAGCATGTAGGAGGCCAGTATAGCAGCAAGAGGGGGAATCAGGAAAGTCACACCCGTCACGTATACCATGAGCTCATATCTAGAGGTATCAGCACAGGCCAACTTGAGCAAGGATGGGATCTCACACAGCAGGTGCCTGATTTTCCAGGACATGCAGAAAGGGAAGTGCATGGTGTACATGGTATGTCCTAGAGCATTCAGAGATGCCAGGATCCAAGATGTGGCCACCATGAGCCAGCAGACCCTTGGCCTCATGAGGACCATGTAGTTCAGAGGATGACAAATGGCCACATACCTGTCATAGGCCATGAAGGCCAGTAGGAGGTCCTCTGCACCACCCAGTGTCAGTGCCAGGAACATCTGAAGGGCACAGCCTCCAAAGGTGATGACGTTTTCTCTGCGAAGAAAATCGATGAGAGCCTTGGGAGTGACAACGGATGTGAACAGGAGGTCCATGAGAGACAGCTGCCCAAGCAGGAGGTACATGGGCACGTGGAGCCGGGCATCCGTTGTGATGACCAGGAGCACCAGGCCGTTGCTGGTCAGGGCCAACATGTACAGGACTGCAAGCATGGCGCAGAGCAGTTCGGGAGACCCACTGTCATTCAGAATCCCCACCAAGATGAAGCCACTTCCCAAGGTGGAGTTCCAGAGCTCCATTCTGTGTGGTTTCTTTAGTTGTCTAGAACCAGATGTATTCTTAGTGAATTTTTGCTGAGATGAGCCCTAGTTTTGTAATATCAGAAGCCCCTTAGAATACCCAACAACATGAGTCCAATGAGGTGACACCTTTTCCACGGGTGTGGAACAGACTTTACCTCTTGATTTCTGAATTTACGATTCTTTACATTGTATCTTGATTAAAAATGCATCTAAATAGAGAATAGACATTGCAGTAATAGCTAAACATTAAAAATCACTATATGAAACTATTATTCAAGACACTAAACCTGAACAGGTATCTTTCCAGAGAAATTAAATCATCTCTTTCTTAGGATTAAAGAAATATTTTTCCAACATGCTCTTGATTATCCTTGTACTCTGTGTTAATATAATGTTTGAGTAATGACCTAAATATCCAGTTAGTTTTGTGCATAAACCTGTTTCGATAAGAAATTCCAAACAGGTACACAGACTGGATTTCAATAAATCTTTTCAATTTCTTTTTCCGTAGAACTTATATCCACATTTGTTTGCAGCACTCATGGCTGTAGACACAAGCCTCATTAAAAGACTAAATTTTGTGCACTTTAGTTACCTCTCTTGGCCAGCTCCATATTCTCCAGGATTTTGAGAGAGAGGGGATTCTGGACTTTCAGAGACTACAGGACGTTGTGTTTGAGAAGGTGTTGCATTTAGAACTAAATCTTTAGGATCAATGAAAACATATGTGTGTTTTTTAAAAACAGATTATGATATGATGTCAGCCCGGGGAGACTCAGAAATATAATAGATGTGGTCTTTCCCAGGAATAACAGGATGTTCATATTTGGGGAAAAAAGAGTGAAAGACAGTAAAAGAGCAACTATTCTATGTTGTAATTGGGCTCAATAACATTATCCGCTCTCCTGCCTTTGACCCAGATGTCCACTCTCTCTTCTGCAAGGTCAGAGCATCTATGCATCTACACTGGATGGAAGGGCCACAGAGATAGGGAGGAAGAACTCCCTTTCTGAAAAGCTGGTGGTTACATGCAGTACACAATCCCATAGAGAAGCCGACAAAGACAGGGGCCTAAGATTGACAGGAGTCTGTGTGTGCATGATGAAATGGAACAGATACAGCCAAATCCGAATGTGCAGTTAAAGATTTGGAAGGGAAACATTCTTTTGTAAATCATTTCTCCATATAATGGCATATATATTGAAACATTTCACTGCCTTCTTATGGGTCCATTAGTACCGTAATGGTTAACAAGTATGAGAGCATGCAACAGGCACATCATCAGTTATTAGACAGTCCTTTCAGGATGTTCATCATCTGATGGGTGCAAAAATGCATTACCAGGCTGGACATGGTGTCTCACGCCTGTAATCCTAGCACTCTGGGAGGCCGAGTTGGGTGGATCGTTTGAGCTCAGGAGTTCAAGACCAGCCTGAGCAAGAGCGAGACCTTGTCTCTACTAAAAATAGAGAAAGAAATTTGCTGGACAACTAAAAATATATAGAAAAAATTAGCCAGGCATGATGGTGCCTGCCTGTAGTCCCAGCTACTTGGGAGACTGAGCCAGAAGGGTTGCTTGAGCCCAGGAGTTTGAGGTTGCTGTGAGCTAGGCTGACACCAAAGCACTCTAGCCTGGGCCACAGAGTGAGACTCTGTCTCAAAAAAAAAAAAAAATTCATTACCAGAGGCCAGCATAGTCCACAGGATCTTAAGACAGGTATCAAGATTTCCACCAGGTAGCAGATAACCAGACCTGGGCTGTAGCATGGAGTCTTCATCAGTCCTAACTGGTTCTCTCTGCATGTTCAGAAAATCAAGAATAAAGAGATTGAGATGTGCCATGGAGCCCAAAGCACTAAGCAGTCTGTCAGGGACAGTAGTGTAAGTTCTTAGGATCTGCTTTGGACTCTATTTTTCCTATTCAACATGCCTAGAGGCTACACATTTCCCTGAAAGAGAGACAAAGTCCTTACCTCAGGTGGTGAGAAGCCTAGCTGCCCAACACCCAGACTTCCCCGGGGGTTGTTTCAAGGTCCAGGGTTTTCCAATAGAAGTGGAGACAGAGGGTGTGGCTTTGTTCAGCAGTATTTAGTTGGTTTAATTTTTGCTAAAATGTCTGAGGAGTCCAAACAAGATCAGTTGACAGGACACCTCTGTTTCTTCCACTTATCTGCCAGTCTTCTCTGGAGATGGCAGTGAATACAGACAGACAGCTAATACAGGACCTGAATGGCTTCCTATGGAGAGAGAAGATGACTTCCCTGCAGATTCCCAAGGAGGCAGCTCTTCTCGCCCTGGAGCAGTTGTCAGACTGAGTTCTTGGGTCCAGATACTCAGACTCTCCTCTGTTGCCACTAGGATCTGGGAGCAAAGATGAAAGCTGCAGAATTCTGGGGGAAGGTAGATATTAAAGAGCTGCCCAAAGGAAACCCAGCCACTCCCTGCCTCTCCTTGTCCCTGGGGCGAACAGTGAGCCAGGGCCTTGTCCTGGGGGAGGCTTCCCGGTTTCCTCATCCCATGATCTCTTCCCTCTATTCTACCCCTATATTCGGAGGGCCTTATCCTCTCAGCTGAAATGGCCTTCCCCAGAAATGCTGAGCCAGGATCAGGATAGTAATGAATCCTCTTGGCTGTGTTTCCTGGCCTGGTATCCTCACACCCTTCTCTCTCTAAATGAGTACCAGGACTTATGTTTTTATTCACCACAAGGGGAGCACTGAGGCCCATTTCTAAATTAACTGAATAGACCGGGAAGCAAGGGCTCCTTGTGTGCCAGCCCTCTGCCCCAGAGCATAAGGTAGGTTTCCTGGCTTCTGTAGGATGCTGCTTCCTTCTTTATGGTGCTTTTAGCCTGGATTATTTCCTATTCAATAGGAAGTCTATATATGTGAGAGTCTGTAAATGTGACATCTTTTCTTCACTGACTTTTTGCAAGCAGTGCAGTTTACGTGTGTCTATGTGTCTTGTTGTTACTGTTGTCTGCCACCAGTGATGCTTGAAGAGAGAGTAGATAATTTTTTAAGTATTGGGCAGGAAAATAAAAAGAAATCCACACACAAAGCAATACTGAAGTACCACAACACAGTACAAAAATTGTGGAATGTCAGTATTGATGCCCCTGGAGATAAAACACAGGTTACCCACGAAGTAAAGACAATGAGATGACAGCAAATTGTCAATGGTAGTAATGGGTAAAGGGAGAGATAACTTCATAAGTGCTGAGGGAATATGACTGCAAACCTAGCAATCTACGCACAGCTGAACTGTCATTAACAAATGAGGACAAATCAAAAACAAAAAGGAAAAGAATTTACCCTCAAAGACTCCCAATAAAATAATTTCAGCAAAAAGGAAAGTGATGCCTAGGGAATATATATAATACAGGAAGCAATAGTGAGCTCATAAATTGAATCAATAAATAAATTGATAAGTTTAATTCTTGAAAAATAATGAATACATTTATATTTTTAAGAGTAAAACTAAAATTCTTCACAAAAATAACAACATAGGAGTAGGATTTTCCTATGAGTTACTTAAAAAGGATGTAGAAGTAGAATGTTAAAAACCTCATATTCATTTATTTAAAATTATCATTTCCTTTTTTTGTTATCATTTTCAGTTTCTTTTTTTTTTTTTTGTGACAGAGTCTCACTCTGTTGCCTGGGCTAGAGTGCCATGGTGTCAGCCTAGCTCACAGTAACCTCAAACTCCTGGGCTCAAGCAATCCTTCTGCCTCAGCCTCCAGAGTAGCTGAGACTATAGGCGTGCACCACCATGACCCGCTAATTTTATATATATATATACATATATATATATTTTTTTCAGTTGTCCAGCTAATTTCTTTCTATTTTTTTAGTAGAGACGGGGTCTCACTCTTGCTCAGGCTGGTCTCAAACTCCTGAGCTCAAATGATTCACCTGCCTCAGCCTCCCAGAGTGCTAGGATTACAGAAGTAAGCCACCATGCCCGGCCTTCATTTTCTATTAAAGTACAATTTACATACAGTAAGAAACATCTTTTTCAGTATACAGTTCTGCAAGTTTTGATAAACGTATATATTCATGTAACCACCACCAAAATCAAGATATAGAAGTTCCAACAACCGTCAACAGTTCTCTGGTACCGTTTGTAATCATCCCCTCCCCACCCCGAAACTCCTGCCACCATCTCATCTGTTTACTGTCACTATTATTATATTTTGCCTTTTCCAGAATGTCACCTAAATGGCATCATACGTTTTGAGTCCAGCTTCTTTCATTTAGCCTGATATGTTTGAGATTCATCCATTTTCTTGTGTCTATTAGTAGTTTGTTCCCATTTATTGCTTCATCCACAAGAAAATGGATGAATCCAATTATATGGATCTATCATAGTTTGCTTATCCATTCACCAGTTGCAGGACATTTGTGTTGCTTTCAATTTTGTTGATTATTCAAAAAGCCATTATAAACATTCATGTACAGAGGAATGTGATTTCAGGGTAAGTATTCCCTAAAATGGTGGATGCTAGAGCATGTATGTAATCTATAGTAATGTTCTAGGAGAGAAAGAGAGACAGAGGGGGAAAGGGAGAGAGAGAAAAAGAGAGATGTAGAAGAGAATCAGGTCAATTTCTTTGAGTATTAAGAGAACCATGTATAAAGAGCATTAGTGGAGGGTCTGGCCTCTGATAAACACTCTCAAAAGACCAAAAGCTCTGTGAAGATGTTTGGTAAATTGGTACTGGAAGATGAGAAAGTCCTAGATGATACCTTCTAGTTTCTAAGTGATGTATGATACACATCCATAAGCTGAGAGTAAAGGTCTAAATTAGTATTTTCAGAGAAAAAGACAGTGATTGTATTAGGATCATGCAGTAAGAGACCATGTTCCTGGTACACAAGACTGAATACTGTGAAGAGCCAAAATTTCCAAATTAGCTTATGAGGTAAATATAACCACAGTGAATATAACAATGGGATTTTTTGACTACTGGTAGATGACTTAAAAGTTCATTAGAAAGAATAAATAGATGACAAAACTTAAGAAAAGATTAGTGAGAAAAAATGAGGAACGGGAGTCTTGATAGACCATGGCAACGAGAGAGCTAGCCCAGGAAAACTCTACATTAAAAGACAGTCTAGGCCGGGCAAAATATAATAATAGTGACGGTAAACAGATGAGACAGTGGCTGGAGTTTCAGTGTGGCGAGGGGATGATTACAAATGGTACCAGAGAACTGTTGAGGGTTGCTGAAACTTCTATATCTTGATTTGGGTGGTGGTTACATGACTACATACGTTTATCAAAACTTACAGAACCGTACACTGAAAAAGGTGTTTCTTACTGTATGTAAATTGTACTTTAATAGAAAATGAAGGCCGGGCATGGTGGCTCACTCCTGTAATCCTAGCACTCTGGGAGGCTGAGGCAGGTGAATCATTTGAGCTCAGGAGTTTGAGACCAGTCTGAGCAAGAGTGAGGTCTCGTCTCTACTAAAAAAATAGAAAGAAATTAGCTGGACAAGTAAAAACATACACAAAAAATTAGCGAGGCATGGTGGTGCATGCCTGTATTCCCAGCTACTCAGGAGGCTGAGGCAGTAAGATTGCTTAGGCCCTGGAGTTTGAGGTTGCTGTGAGCTAGGCTGATGCCATGGCACTCTAGCCCAGGCAACAAAGTGAGACTCTGTCTAAAAAAAAAAAAAAAAAAGTCAGTCTATGGGTCTATGGTCCAGAAATTATAAAAATAAAAATAAATTTTTAAAATGATTATTAAAAATGCCAACAGGAAAATCAGCTAGTTGAAAAGACAATAACCTAAGGACATATATCATATACCTAAATAATTTATAAATTAATTTTAAAATTAAATGTGATTCACCACATCAACAGAATTAAAAACAAAAACCATATGATCAATATTACCTGACTTCAAAATATATTAATACTGTAAGGTTATAGTAACCAAAACAGCAAGGTATTGTTATAAAAGTAGAGACATAGACCAATGGAACAGAATAGAGAACCCAGAAATAAAGACACCTGCCTACAATCAATTGATCTTTGACATAGCAGAGAAAAGCATACATTGGGGAAAGACTCCCTATTCAATAAATGGTGCTGGAAAAATTGGATAGCCTCATGCAGAAGAATGAAACTTGTTCCCTATCTCTCACCAAATACAAAAATTAACTCAAGATACTTAAAGACTTAAATGTAATAAAAATTCTAGAAGAAAACATAGGAAAAACTAACCTCAACATCAGCCTAAGTAAAGAATTTATGACTAAGACCCTAAAAGCAAATAAAACAAAAATAAAAATAAATACATGAAACTTAATTAAACTAAAAAAGTTTCTGCACAGCAAAAGAAACAAACAGAGTCAATAGAAAATGTACAGAATGGGAGAAAGTATTTGCAAGCTATGCATATGACCAAGTCCTAATATCCAGAGTCTATAAGGAGCTCTAACCAATCAGTAAGAAAAAGACAAATAAACCCATACAAAGTGGGCAAAAGACATGAACATTTTACATATTTAAAACCTTCTTTCAGTACGTTCCTTTTATAATGAGGCAAATAAAAAATATTTTATATTATTCTTTTGTACTTCTACAATAATTTTCTCAAGTGTATTCTTTTTATAATCAGAAAATGTTATTTTTAATTTTCTTAAAGTTGAAAAAGAAAAGACATAATGCCAGTAGCAATTTTCAGCATTTATGGGTGAAATGAGTGATTAAAGAGAGACTGATGGATGGAGAAGACATGGCAAAGAATTGGATGAGAGACGAGAAAGGTCTGAATTAAAGCAGTGATGGGAGGAGGCAGGAGCTGTGTCATCATCCCAGATCTCTGAGCAGCTGAACCCACTGGTCACAGAATACATAGGCACATGTACATGCACGAGAGGGAGTGGAAAGGAGAAACAAAGAACTGATAAAGCACAGAAAGGTCCAATAAATCAGAGTTGGATGCTAATTAAAGGTCAGTGAAGGAAGACATGATATTAACAGAAGCACTGTATAGGTAACTACCTCTAGCTGGTAATAGCCCAGACAGCCTTTCAGAACCCATGTGATATAGTTGGTAATTTCGACAGAGGGCTGGACGGGGGCTCCTTGCTTCTGGGGCCGTCACTGACATTATTGGGTCAGGAACAGCCTGAGCAAGTCCATGTGGGGCAGAACAAGTCCTCAGGCTTCCAAGCTCATTTGGCACGTAAAGTTTGCAGAAAGGTCAATCGAGGAGACACACCCAGGGGATTCATTAAAATCACATTTCCAGGAGCTATGCTTTCAGGGGAGGTCGCGTCAGCTGGGAGGATGAGACCGTAAAGCCTCCCCCAGGACAGGGCCCCAGCTCACTGTTTCACCAGGGACAGTGAGGCAGGGAACTGGTGGGTCTCCTTTGAGAAGCTCCTCCCATACCTCTCTCCCCAAATTCCTGCTGTGCTCATCTTTTATCATGGACCCTAGCAAGTGAGAAATAGATGAAAAAATATGAGGACTTAGACTCAAGAACTCATCCAGAACCACTTCAAGGCCGTGTGAGACTTTCTCACAAGGAGAGTGGATGAGAGAAGTTTGGAGAGATTCAGCTCCTTTCTTCCCTGGATTCTGCCTGAGGTTCTCAACTGCCTGTCTGTGTCCATCTCTATCCCCAGAGAGGACCTGAAAACCAGTGACTGGAGGATCTTTGACCTCTGATCCCAGGTACCGCCATACACATACCTATATCCAACCCCGCCAGAAGAACCACTGACTTCCTCTTTCCCTTAGCTTCTTGAACATCTTCATCCCTCAAATGAATTCCAACGCAGTTGGTGCAGCTTGGCAGCCATGCCCCTCCCCATCAGAGGTAAGAGCTCTGTCTCTGTTTCAAGACAATGTGTGGGGTCCGGAAGTCCCGAGAAACAGGGTCATGACCTTACATAGTTCTGCTTCTCAGATTCTCTAGTTCCTCGGGCTTTTTAGCTCACTCACACCTATCTATACTCTAGGCATCATGTACGTGTGGGGACACGTGTAATCCTTCTGTACCACTTGGCCAGACCTGAGTTCCTAGAATTCCTGATGCTGGCCCTTTGGTAAAAGTACTTACCTTTGATACACCTAGATTTTCCCGGCCTGCAGTAGTCTGATGTGGGCACCCAAATGAATAGTACCTCAAAAGAGAACTATTTAAAATCAGTTGAAGTGCCTCTCCCCTACATGCCTGCTTGACACTAAGTCCAGTGCCACAGAAAAAGCCAAAGGAAGTGAAAAAAAAAATTGTAAATAAACTGAGCAGTGACACTGGGTAAAAACTCATTTAAAGAAAAAAGCAGCTTCCAAAATTTTAGCTCCATATTGTTAACTGACTCTGACCATCCACAAATCACAACAATGCCTCACTGTTAATCTTAGCCTCTGCTGACTTCTATTGGTTTGAAGTCTCTACACACCACCGACAGTTTTCCAAAAAGAGGCGCTTTCTCTGTAGGTCCAGTGTGTATTCTCTGGCCTTTCTCTTTACAGGAGAGGCTTGGATCACACAGAGGAGGCAGGTAGGTAGAATTCCTGAGTCCTGGTTACACCAACTTACGCAAGCCCTGATTTTTCTCCTCTTTGAAATCCCAGTCTGCACTCCAAGTGCAGAAACTTGGAGGTATGTGCCCAGATAATTATTTTCTTCCCTTTATTCCCCTGTACATTCATCTTTTTAGTCAACAAAACAAAAGCATTTCAAATCTAATATCTACCTTCTTTTCCTATTGACAACAAAAAGACAAGTTCAAAAAAATTCTGAGTATTGTTCTTGGTAGATATTTATTGAAATTCAGTCTGTGTACCTGTTTGGAATTTCTTATCAAAACAGGTTTATGCAGAAAACTAACTGGATATTTAAATCATTACTCAAACATTATACTAACACATAGGTACAAGGATAGTCAAGAACATGCTGGAAGAATATTTCTTTAATCTTAAGAGAGAGATGATTTAATCTTTTTGGAAAGATACATGTTCAGGTTTAATGTTTTGAATAATAGTTTCATATAGTGATTTTTAATGTTTAGCTGTTACTGCAATGTCTGTTCTCTATTTAGATGCATCTTTTATCAAGATACAATTGAAAGAGTTATAAATTCAGAGATCAAGCAGCAAAGTCTGTTACCAGTGGAAAAGGTGTCACCTCATTGGACTCATATTGTTGAGTATTCTAAAGGGCTTCTGATGTTACAAAACTAGGGCTCATCTTAGCAAAAATTCACTAAGAATACATCTGGTTCTAGACAACTAAAGAAACCACACAGAATGGAGCTCTGGAACTCCACCTTGG
>CAUYRT010033416.1:0-36055 GCA_963574885.1 Lepilemur ruficaudatus | reverse complement strand
TTGCTTTATTTGTGTCTGTTTTCCCAGTGGATTATCTATTTTCCTTGTGGTAACTGAAGCTGTGGAGCATGTATCACATTAGTACGTAGAGAGTGCTGCATTGCACAATTTTGCAACAACTGAAACAGTCTCATAAATGGTTCTGGGACAAAACACAAGACTCTTACAAACTGTAAGTGTCCTGGGGATCTTAGTGTAGATGAGTTTTGCCACTAAATATTCACTGTTTTCATAAACAATCTTTTGTGGACTTCCTAGTGATTGTGGTAAGAATCAGGACGTAATACTTAGCAAGGAGTTGTCCCATTACCAACTTTTGCTCCTAGAAAGAGCAGAGGTATTTGAGTGACTCCCTGAGTGTGGGCAGAGTTTGTATGGGAGCCTCAAACCAAAGCAAGCTAAGGGATCAGGTTAAAATTGAAACCATCATCATCCGCTAAGCCTTCCTCTGTGGGACTTTGGTGGCAAGGAATGACTAGATTTGAAACACGATTAAGTTAAAATGAAAGTTGAGAAAGAGGACATTTTTCGATCCTTTGGTCTACTTGTGTAGAAAAACATGCCTCTTCTCTCCTTCATTTTTTCACCTTTTATTTTTTTCCTTCTCTTTAAGAATCTCAACTCTTAGTCTATTCACATCTGCCGCAGACTACTTGCACCATTTGTTTTTATTCTTTTCAATAAAATTTTCAACTTATTATCTCTTGAGTCTTTACAATCTCAGGCAGAGCTCTAAAATCTTATAATTGGGATTATGGTTTTGGAAAGTAGCTGTATATCTGCGAGTCTTTTCATACAGTTGCCTTGTAGATATTGCTTATGATGACAGATTTTCAACTTCTGATGGGCTTAGAGATTTTTTAAAGTTTAAATTTTAAACAATTCTTAGCATATGACTTGTATTCAATGCTCTAAATGGCTGTTGCTATAACACACCATTATACTGCATGGATTGATATTTTTCTTCTCTCTTCCCAGTAATTATGGAATCCTTTTCCAGATAAATGAAATTTTGTAAATCTTTGGAAATCTTCACTGTTACAATTTGACTAGCTATTTTTATTATTAGGTAAAAACATTAAAATAAGGCAAAGTCCAAATTATTTATTTCTATTTCTATTAAAGAATATGAAACAAAACTGGCTCTTTATTGATAGAAAGATAAAATTTAAAAAAAAAATGATCAATCACTGTGTTGGAGCTGGGTTAACTAACCAAAGATTTATTTAAAATAATTTTAAAAAATATTTTCAATGAGAAAGGAACAAAATATTTGAACAAATTTTGAAAAGGTAAAAATTAGGTATTAATGTCTCCTCTCCTTATAATGAATACCAGCAACCATGTAAAGATGGATCTTAGTATAAAGTACTGACATCTTTATTATATGATATCACAAAATGTCAAGAAAGCACAAATGAACAGAGAAAATATTTTACACACAGGCAAGGGCTAGGGCTTCCACTGACTCATCAGAGAATTGAATTAATTATATACGTAAAAAAGGCTCCCCTTCCTTCTAGGTGAACATAAACCCATGCTGGGACCCATACCTTTAAGAGCAGAGAGCAGGCAGATTCCAGCCCACAATCACCCCCTCACACAATTGTCCTTGTGCAAGACACAACCTACATATCTGTCCAAGACGTCCTTGATGTAGTTGTAGATCACCACTATAAATGTCTTAGGAGTCAAAGAAAATCAGAAATATTCTCTTCTTGCTTTCATATTCCAGCTTTATATTCACATGCCAATAGTCTAGGTAAAATATGAAATGATATTTATGGTAATAACTTCTGTTTACACAGTTTAATACTGTTATAACAGATCTGGGCAATTCAACCTGTCAGGCATTTTTTCTACATCATATTCTTTTGTGACCTGGTAGTTTTAATATTTTTGAGCAAATTTAAAATTTTCACCAAGTGAATTGTGATGCCCTTTGGTTCTTTGAAATTTACCTTCACTTGCTTCTGATCAATTCCTGGTAATGGCCTTAAGATGCTCTAAAATATGAACTAAAAATTAGGACTCAGCTCTTAAGAAAGTAACACAACTTGCAAAACCTTATGGGCTTTGACTTTATTCTTTTACTGAATCCTGCTTTCTTTTTCTGATTTTAATTGTTGCATACTAATCTTTCCCGGTTCTTTAGTTTGTAATTGCTACAAAATAGCTTTGTGCTGTTTTGTCATTTATCAAGCTCAAATTAAACAAATGACTTTAATAGGAACAATTTTCTGTCTTCCTTGGCTCTTATATTAATTAGCATTTATTTCTGCAACTACTTCATTTCTGACATCTAAGTAAATACTTCATAGTAAACTACATTCTCCCTTTTTTGCTAGCATTCTTGATTACGCAAAATCAGTAGATTATATCTCCTACTTCTTCTCAGTTAGGAAGCTCATAATTCCATCATAAAATGGAATTTGATCAATTTGAAAAATATAGTTATGTACAAGGTCTGTGTTCTATTCCCTATGCTACTATAAAATTTTACAAATTGATTTTGCTTGACATGTTATATTTTTCATCCGAAAAATTATGTCAGATATATAAATTGGTATCTTTCATGTTTTTAAAGGAACAATATTCAGAACAAGAACTGTATTGCAAATTTTTGTATTCACCATTGCAAAGAGCAAAATTCCAGCCATAGAGTAAATCCGTAACAAATTTCTGTTGAATAATTTGTTAGTCACTTTCCAAATTATATTTTCTTGCTTGTTTCCCAGGTCTAGAAAGCGACAGCTAATCAGCTAATGATTTTGTTGAAACCCTACAAAGATGTATGTGTGTATATATGTGTGTGTGTGTATATATCTGTATATAGTATAAACTGAAAATTATGAAAACTCTGGCCTTAAAATACCTAGCTATTCCCTTTAAAACCTCTTAGATTTCAATTACATCTTTGGATTCAGTCAAGGTGTATGTGTGTTCACATGTGTATAAAATATTTTGAGATTATGTATATCATATTTTGATATATGATTAGGATATATCTAAAAATCTAAGAGGCTATTTGCAGGGTTACATCTGCATGCATATATGGTATGTGGTGAATAGGAAACTTGTCCTTCTAAATCTGAAAGAATATGCAAGAGCATTATTTAGATAAACAACTTAGAGTTTAATTAGGAAACAATACGTAAGACTGAGTATAAGCACATTTCATATTGCCTTTTTACAGAAAAGAGAAAAATGAAGAGTGATTTGGGGGTGGGAAAGCTAAGAACGAATGTGAACAGGAGTTGGGCATTAGTGAAGCACTTGGGACCAGAGTTAATTTACTTTGGGATGTAGCCTACTGACTAATTAGTCCAGATAGGAAAATCTTAATGCCAAGCTATTTTTTTGTTGAAAACCATAGAAACAAGTTTTTCCTTAAATTTAAAGATTAGTTTAATTTTAGTTGTTGCTAGTTTTAAATGTACATTTTTCTTGAATTCATTTCACTGACATTTGATTTCACTGCCTCATATATAGTTTAGAAGAAGGTTTGAGTATAGTAAATAAGCTATCAACAACTATCAAGTACTTTGAAAGCAACTAAAAGCAAAGAAAAGCCTTCTAAGTTACATTAAAACTTGGTGTCAAGTCTGTAGTATGGATCACTCTCTAAGGAGTGAATCAATTTTTACATGAAATATAATGGCATGACTATTATTTTACACTGGGATTATAATACTTAATATTGTTATCACAACAAGGAATAAACAATTGCTTAAGGAAATGGGTGATCCTCCTTCTCTGGGCTACAGTGCTGACTCAGTCATGCAGAACTAATTTCCTGGCGGTCTCTGAATGCACATAAAGCTGCTCTGTAGCTGCCGCTGACAATGAACTAGTGACTAGAAAAAGGAATCTTAAACACAGTCACATCTCCTGACTGTTAAAATCCTGTTCACAAGGCACGCTGATCTAATACACAGCACGACAGGAATAACGTTTTTTAAAAATGGCTAAATGGTATACAAAATTTCTCATCTTTTATTTATTTATTTTTTTAGTGTGTTGCTGGGCAACAATATCATTTTTACGTATTTTCTTCAGAGTACCACCATTCTATTTTGGGAATTTCTTTCCCATGAATAATTAAATGTTGAAAAGTTTGCTAGATACATGATTTTATAGTAAATAGTTGTCAGGGTATCTTAAATGAGGCAACTGTTTAACATTCCAATGACTACTGTGAAGAAAAACCTACAACAATTTGAGTAGGGAGCTTTATAGGGAAAGTGTTAATATCTGACACTTAGAAAGGAATATAATACTTTAACCGATTTGTAACCTCATTACAATGGTTGCCTTGCTAATGAGTGTTTATTGATTGAGCTGGATCAAATGATGGATTTTGTTTAAAGTGCAAATATTACAACCAAAGTGATTTCTCAGAGACTTTACTACTTGGCAGAAAATAAAGCTGACAGTTGCATCATACAGTACCCCATGTGGTTTTGCAAGGGACTCACTGTTCTCGCAATCCCTGGGCGTATAACAAGACTTTACTGCCCTCTAGTAGTAACAGGATTTGTAAAGTTCATTTGAGAAATTAATTGTATTTAGGAGTTTGGAGACATCTGAGAGAAAAATAGCATCGATATGTAAGAGTGAGTGTGTTAAATTTGGAGATAACTCCAGAGAAAAATTTTTCCGTCATCTTCATGTTAGTGAATCATTACTATATTTTCCAATTAGCATATAGTCATTTTGGATGCAGCCTGTCAATCAAACTTTATTGACAGTATAATTGTATAAGTGTGGTGCCTTTTAATCAATATTCATCTTTTCTTGAAGATGTAGGTTATTTTTTATATTGGAAGATCTGATGTAGAATGAAACTTGGAGTTTTAAAAACACATAACTAAGTTGATTAAAGT
The DNA here is from genome assembly GCA_963574885.1 of Lepilemur ruficaudatus. NCBI lineage: Eukaryota > Metazoa > Chordata > Mammalia > Primates > Lepilemuridae > Lepilemur > Lepilemur ruficaudatus. Next base: position 31,169 of record CAUYRT010033416.1, on the reverse strand, counting down.
AGATTTTATTTAGTTCAAAGAAATAACTTAATACTTTATCTGTTGAATTAGTCATTAATTTTAAACATGAATAAATAATTCTTTCACTTAATTTAAAAATAATGGGGCTCATTAACTTAATATATTCATTTTATTTTTCATCTTCTATAATCCTAGGAACTTGTCGTGAGAGTTAGAAGGAAGATTCTGTTTTGTTTTGTTTTGCTTTTGTTTTTCATTCTTACCTGGTTCAACAATTAGATGAGGAAGATTTAAAAATTTTCAGGTATTTGGAATTTTTTAATGTAAACATTTGTTGTTAATGTTTAATTCTAGCCAATATAACTTGTGTTTCGGAAATTTAGAGATTGTTTTTATCTGTGTGTTTCAGTTTGTGCTAAATTTCCGAAAATGTGTTATGGAAAATTAAAATAATGATATTTTATATTTTAGGTGATGAAGTTGAAATATATAACAATATTTTCCTTTTTATTTTATTTTTCCATTTTTTTAATTTCAGCATATTATGCCGGTACAAATGTTCAGGTTACGTATATTGCCCTTGCAGCCCCACCCCCACCCCCAAGTAGCACAATCCATAATTGCAAAGATGTGGAAACAACTCAAGTGCCCATCAATACATGAGTGGATTAATAAAATGTGGTATATGTATACCATGGAGTACTATTCAGCTATAAGAAGCAATGGTGATATAGCACCTCTTGTATTTTCCTGGATAGAGCTGGAACCCATTCTGCTAAGTGAAGTATTCCAAGAATGGAAAAATAAACACCACATGTACTCACCATCAAATTGGTTTCACTGATCAACACCTAAATGCACATATAGGAATAACATTCATCAGGCGTCAGGCAGATTGGAGGGGGGAAGAGGGGATGGGTATATGCATACATAACAATATTTTCTTTACTGTTTATGTTATACAGTTTTTCTTATCTTTATATTTGTACTTGATCACCATAGATGATTACTGTGTTATAAGCTCTTATACTCTAATTGCTTTTCTCTGAATTTCTCATATTTTCTTAATAGTTTTTCAATCTTCATGATCTTGCTATCTTATTGAATTCATAGAGGCCTATACATGTTGTTACATTTAAACTTCATCAGTATGTTTTATTACATTAGTGCTTTTTATTTTAATTTTTTTCTGTTGTCAATAATGCAATTTTTTGTTTATTCTTTATGTGTTTTGCCAATCTTTTTTCTGTAAAAATATTTGATATTCTTGTAAGCAGTTGTAGTAGACATCTGTCACTGTTTTTGTGTGCCCTTCATTCTCTTCCTTTTGTGAACACTTCCTCCTTCACCTGGGGACTATTTGTTGCACAATACACCTTTGCTGCTACAGGAGTTCACCTGTAATTCTACTCACCTGGCTATAACGATTGGCTCAGAAAAAGATTTGCAGCCTTGGTTGGACCAATCTGAGGTCTTTCTTTCTATGTGAATCACTCATTATCAAGAATTTTTAAATCTAAAGCTGTGGTTTATGTAGATCTTGGTGACCATATGGAGACAGCTTTCCAGTGAATTAGGTCAACGTTGGAAAACAAAGGTAAGAAAGAGTTACAAATTCCCAGGGCATATGTTGAACCACTGGATTCCATCACATCTGAAACCAGACATACCACTTTTACCTGGCAATTGTATGTGGCAATAGATTTCAAATGTTGAGTTAGGTTTTTGTTAATAGAGGCCAAAAAAATCCTGACTAAAATAGAAACATATAGTGTTTATATATATATATTTTATATATATAAATATAAGCACACATTTTACTCTCAATCTGAGAGTCTGTTTATTATTAGAAAATAAAACCATTTTTATTTTTACTTTTTAATCAAAACTTATCAGTTTTAATATCTTTTAATTATAAATCATTTGTCTTAAATATCTTTTAAGATATTTAAAAATACATTTAGATGGCATGCCACAGTGGTTAAGTGTATAGTTTCTGGAACCATTTGGCTTAGTTTCAAATTTTAGCTTCACCATTTCCCGGCTATATGAAGATGGGCACTCAGTTAATCTACTTTTGTACAAGATTCTTATGAGAATTCAATGAGATTATATGTAAAGTGCTTAGAAAATAGCAAGGCACATAATAAATGAATATGCATATTAACTAATGTTTTTATTTTCATCTATCTATTTTAAAAACTTATTAGCAGTTTATATTCCTAATAAAAAGCAAACTTACTTCTATAGAAACCTGGGAATGGGTTCATTTTGTTTATTTTCCTATAACATTATGAGCAGAAAGATTTGCAAACAAATTCTCTTCCACAGGAACAGTTTATTATTATAATTATACTTATGATCATTACTTCTGTTTTTTTGTCATTTCCTCCTTTCCTATAATTCATTAATTGTGTTTCCATTCTCTGCCTTCCATATTTATCATCTATTTCACTTTCATTTATATTGCATTGTCCCTGGATTCTTATGAAGGTTTTCCATTTTGTCACTCATCCGGTTGATTCTTCTTTTTATGGACTACTTTTACTGGGAACTTAATTCTGATAGTCCATGTTAGCTACATTTAAATTTTTTTCTTATCTTTATTGGAATCTCTTTTTATTTCTGTACCCTGAGCAACTCAGTTCATTGTCTTTTAGTCTCGTCTTCAATCTTCTGTTTTACGGTAGGCACAAATCTTGTATTTGTCTTACAGCTGTGTAAAGTAGATGCTTTCCAAATATTTATTCCATTTCCTAGAAAAAATACTTTAAAAAATGTACAATTTGTCTGTCAATCTTTAGAGAAATTCTCTGTTTCTTTTATATTGCAGAATTTTCTTTCCTTTTCTCTGCTGTTGTTAATGATTTATTCATCTGAGAGGAAGAAAGTTCTATGCAGGATTGATGTTTGCCAACAGATAAAATGTGAATTCTCTTTCATGCACATTGAGGTTCAGCTGGGCATGAACAGAATTCGTCTTCTAAGCTTCAAACTATACAGTCTAGATATGTCTACACCTTCAACAAATTCGTATGACCTTGCAGCATTTGTAAAAAACGCCTTTACTATTTAAGGGGAAACTTTTTCCTACTCCAATTGCCCAGTTATCACTGTGGAAAAACATTTTTTACTACACAATAAAATGTAATTTTACTTTTTTTTTGACCAAAAGAAATACATAAAACACCACAGTTGACAAAGTAAGTTGTGTCCAGGACATCCTCAGACATTACCTCTAATACCAACTTTTATTCTGGGATACAGAAGTAAAAGAGCCCTCCCCTTGTCTCCTAGGCTTACTTAGTTGATGATTTAGTACAATCCTGGCATCCATAGATCTACATTGATGGAGAGATAAAGGTAGCTATGATGCTTGGCTGGTTGTGGGGAATGGCAGGATTAGTGTGGGTTCAGGGAGCAGAAAAGTGGGGTTCCCACAGGGTAAGGAGTAATTACTGAATCTCTGAATTGATAGATTCTGAGATTCTGTAGTAGCAAATCTTAGAGTTGAATTATGATTCATGTTTGGCCCTGTTAATCTAGTTTAGAAAACAAATAATCCATTTATCACTGATAATTTCTTAATATCATTCCTCTTTAAAGGTATGTTAACTCATAGTCTCATATTTCAGTGCTGTGATGATTTTTGTGACTTTTTATGGGTCTTCATACTATTTGTATTAATATTAACTGCTGTTTGTTCTGAGAGCAATAGTGTACAAATTTTTCAATAGTCTTCTAATTCCAGCAATATACCAGCCAAATTAATGTTAAAAAAACTGCTTTTACAAAATATAGATAAATGCTGGATAAAATTTATCAAATGTATTTTTAAATGACCACTCAAGCATTCAAGAAACTAAGGGGACCTCTAAGAGTTTAAAATAAAAGGGAAGCTGGAATCAGAGAGGTTGAATGCCTGAATGGATGCTAGGGCCATTCTGGAAAGTTTCTAATTTGATAACTGAAGGGTTTGTTTTTTAACATCTTTTGGGGAGACAAGGCAAGACCTTGTTTGGATCTACAGAAGATAATCAAAGGAACTCTAACCCTGAATAGCATCAGAAATTATCCACCACAGCCAGCAGAGCAAGGTTGTTCTATATTTATGTTTAGGCTCTAAAATATATTTTACCTGAGAATTCATAACAAAGGGTCTGAGCCTCAAATATGTTCGGACTTCAAATGTATACTATTTACGTGGATCAGAAAGCATCAAGCTAAGAAGTTAAGATCAAAATATACCCTAATCCAGGCAGCACCTAATAAAGGCAGATATAAAGGTGCTTTATAGAAAAGCAGAATTAAATCAATTCTTACATTCTTATTCCCAGAGAAAAGTTTATTTACCATTAGCTCAGGAATTTCTACTTCCGCTAATGGTGAACCATGCTAAACAGACTATTCCTCTGGCTCAGAACAAATGGAAATGTGGAATAAATTCACATGTAGACATAGACCTAGTCCTAGACTGGAATTTGTATGATATGCCTGCAGGAAGGCATAGAAAGATGCCAAGATAATGATGAAATAAATACAGGCTTAAGACATAGGGGAAGATACCCAGGGACATGAGTACAGCATGAATGCAATATTTTACAGATGCTGCTTTTACCCTGGAGACATCTGTCCATTTTGGAGGGGTCTGATAATCTAAAAGGTTGGAAAATTTTGATAGTTCCACATTGCCAGGGGTCAGATATTGAAGCCAAGTGCATGCCAAGTGCTATGTGCTCATGAGCATGCTTTCTGTGAGTTAAGACAAAGAATCTGCACACTGTGAAAAAAAGTGAACCAGAAGAAGGAATGATTTAACAGAAACTGCAGCTCACCTTTCGAGCATCTCAGTGATCTGAATTGAATTGATTTTCCCCAGGCACCTGGCAGATGTAAAGTGAATTCTCTATAGAAGAAAATAACATTATCCTGGGCCTGAAATTATTGCTATAATTTTTATGTACAATATCTACCACTTAATCAAAACTAACCAGACATATCAAGATATAAGACCATGTGATTCTAAACCATAACAAACAATAGATAATGAAACAGAGCCACAGGGGATCCAGATAATGGAGTTGTCAGAAAAAGATACTAAAATATTCATGCTTAATATGCAAAATGAAATATAAGCAACACTGAGATTTTCAGCAGATAATTGGAAACAATAAGACTCAGAAAAAAATTGTAGAACTGAGAAATAATACAACCAAAATTAAGAAAGGGGAGGCCATGATATCTGTAATGTGGATCCTCCCCCCTCCTCCCCTCAGGTGTCCTCTCAGATCAGGGACTATTCTAGGGTTATGATAAAGTTATGTTCATGTTCATGCATATAATGTTTTGTGAGTTGACATCGGGTATTTTTTATTTTTATTTTTAAAAATGAGTGATGGTCTTATTTGCAATGTGTCTCACATAAATTTTTCAATTTTATGATATATATACGGTATGTGTGTTTTTTTGTGTGTGTGTATACATATGTAATGTACATATATTTCCCTATTTTTCTCATCCTTTGATTGTCTCTGTGGGCATCAAGACTGATTTCTATTGTACCCCTGTTCTGAATCGATCCTTCATGAGTATTTTAATGAAAAGTTGGGGGAAAACAGTAGTCAATGATTTTATCTGCATTTTAAAATTGAATGGCATAACTTGAAGTATTTTTAATAACTCATTCTGTCATCTAACTTTTAATGATTATTTTTTCTCCTTGTGGCAGTCACTCATTGCAATGTACTGAAGTTTCACTGATGAACAAGAAAATGTTGCTTTCCTCAAGGAGTATATGTGCTAATGAGGAGATGGTTAAATACATGGGTAATTTTGCATCATTAGTTCTATGTTAGAAATAGGTTCAAGATGGGGACTTACGGAATGATTTTTCGCCAGTTATAGGGGATGGGCGAGTCTTTTGAGGGAGTTACATTTACCCTAAACCTGAATGATGAGCTCTTGAGGCTTGAGGAGGTAAAGCAGTTCAAGTGAGATTTATTGAAACTTGCAAAATTTGCATATAGGGAAGAAGAATCCAAGGGCAAGAGGAAAAGTGCTAATGTTTTGGTCGAGAGGTAAATTTGCACATGATCATGAAGGATATTATCCTCATTTAAAAAAATTTCTACTATGAACACATGGAACTACTAATGATTTTTTTAAAAAGGAAAAACACTATAAATATTTGGTTTAAAAATTTATCTGGATGTAGTATGTTAAAACAATTGCTCTGGTCTAGTCAAGGAGGCAAGATATCATTTGTAACAGTAATCCAGAGAAGCTTTTATAGAGCTCAGGCTTATTATTAATGGGGAACAATAGAATAAAATGCCTTCAAGAAATACTAAATAGATGGAATGGACAGGACCTGGCAATTGGTTGAATATAAGGAGTGAGAAGGATGCCACAAGAAGGAACTGCCAGGTCTTGGTTTGCACAATGTAGAAGTCACTGATTTGCTGACATAGGATTTCAGAATTGGGACCAATATGGAGGAAAATATAGGATCAATTTTAGTCACTTCAAATTTGAAGTGTGTGTAATTCCTTCTAGAGGAGTTATAAAACAGGAGAATTTATGAGTTTGAAAGAGATTTTTTACAAGGGATTTAAATTTGTGTTTAATCAGCTCATAGACGAAACTGAAGTCATTACTGTAGGTAAGAACATCTCAAATTGTAATTTTAAATCACTTCTTTGCGGGCCATGAATAAATTTAAGGGGACAAAAATTTCCTTTAAAAAATGCAATAAAATAACACAGAATACAAGCATGTAATTAAAGTAGATATTATTTTACAAGTCTTTTGTTTCAATTATATATAAACATGTACGTGTGTTGTTCTAGGTTGCAATGTAAAATGTGTTTCTTACTGTAGGTCACAGTTTAAAACTTTTTAAGCTATTGACGTAGAGAGAATGTAGAGAATAAAAAGGAGACTTAGATTCATGATCGTAAAAACTACCATATTTATAGGTATAATAGGAGAGGGGCCAGTGAAGGAGATGGAGAAGATATAGCCAGAGATAAGGAGATTCTATCCTGAAATTGTAAAATCACAGAGAATGTGGCAAACATTTCTGCCTACTGTTGTGTGCTTAAGTAGGAAACACACACAAAAAAATTGTAATGGTTAGCTATAACAATAAATAATCACTACTAGCTCCAATGTCCTTTTTGTTGTGCAAGGGAGAAACTTTATAAATCACAATTAACAGCCCCGTCTCACTCACCACACTTTGTCAAATCCTGTTGATTTAACTTCCAAATATTGTTAGGATCTTTCCACTTTTCACTATTAGCATATTAGCCCCAGCAACTTCTAATATTTGTTTAATAGCTTCTTAATTGTTCTCCTCAAGTATACCTTTGTATCCCTCTAAGCTCTATCCATGTAGTATGTTAAAACAATTGCTCTGGTCTAGTCAAGGAGGCAAGATATCATTTGTAACAGTAATCCAGAGAAGCTTTTATAGAGCTCAGGCTTATTATTAAATAAGCCTGATGTAAAAAGATTAAAAATAATCTTTTTACATCAAATTGCACATGTGATTCATTCATCACTCACAGATTGATCCCATGTGATAACTCTGATACATTGCTTTTCACTCTTTTTAGTGTTTGTAAATTACATGCAAGATTATGATTATTTCTATTTCACAAACTGTAGAAATAACTTTTTAAAGAAATTTATCAGCTATTTTTACCTTTATTTTTACTTTTACTTGACAAATTACAATTGTATGTATCATGTGGAGTATCCTGTGATATTTTGATACATGTACACAATGTGAAATGATTATGTTAAGTTAATTAACATATCCATCACCTCAGATACTTATCATTTTTTATGGTAAGAGCACTCGAAATTTACCTCCGTAATTTTGAAATATACAATACATTAGCATTAACTGTAGACAACTACATGCTATGCAGTAGATCACAGAACTTATTCCACCATACTAAAACTTTGTACCCTTTAACCAACATCTTCCCTTTCTCTGTTTCTGATAATCATCATTCTATTCTGCACATCTATGAGTTCAACTTTTTCAGATTCCACATATAAGTGAGATCATGTGGTCTTTGTCTTTCTATACCTGGCTTATTTCATTTAGCATAGCATCTTTTAAGAACTAATCATTATATATTGAGAATTTATTCCACGTTATTACACATTTTCCAGAGGGTTTTTGTGGCCCCATAACATTGCAGCATATGCACACATATTTATTTAATTATTACATTATTAAGAGACCCTTAAGCTGTTTTCAATTTATTAACATTTACAATATGATTGTACATATATGCTTGCATATATATTCCTTTACCATATCTGATTATGTATTTAGAAGAGAATCATAGAAGTTATATGATTTATTTAGTATAGAAGTATATAAATTCAATAATTTCCATAAAGATAATATTAACAATTCCTTCCCTGAAAAGTTGTAGCAATTTCTGTTCTCACCAACATTGTGTTGGTATCATACTCTTCTTTCTCCTAAAAATTCTTTCTCCTTTAAAATTTTGCTCACCACAGTTCTCATCTTCTGTCTTTCTTTTCACTTATTTTTAACTTTCTTGAGTTTCCCAGGTATATAAATAAGTATACAAACAAGGTTTTGAAATCTGTAAACTTTTCTTTGGCAGCCAGGGATAAAATGATTTTTTTTTAACACATTGCCCAACTACTTGAATGAGTCAACTATATTCACTTCTTCAATTTTCATTATTCAATACAGTTTACTCTACCCCATTGTACTATCGAAACAGCATTTATAAAGATCACCAATGACTTCTTAATTGCCAAATCAATGACCTATTTTCAGCTTTCATTCTATTTAACTTTTCCAACTCTTGAGATAATGCTGCCTCTCTCTTTTTAAAATTCTCCTCTTTGTTGTATTTAGTGACATCACTGTGTTTAATCCAAACCTATTTCCAGAGTTCCATGTTTAACATAGCAATTTTCCACTATCTGTTTACCTGATACCCCACAATATTTTTATTTTATTTTTTCAGCATATTACAGGGGTACAAATGTTTAGGTTACGTATAATCCCTTTGCCCTACCTGAGTTGGACCTTCAAGGGTGTCCATCCCCCAAATGGTGTGCACTGCACCCATTAGGTGTGAATATACCCATCCCCACCTCCCACCTGCCCTACCCCTGTTGAATGTTACTACTATATGTGCACATAAGTGTTGATCAATTAATACCAATTTGATGGGCAGTACATGCGGTGCTTGTTTTTCTATTCTTGGAATACTTCAGTAAGTAGAATGGGCTCCAGCTCTATCCAGGATAATACAAGAGGTGCTAGATCACCTTTGTTTTTGTGGCTGAATAGAACTCCATGGTATACATTTACCACATTTTACTAATCCACTCATGTATTAATGAACACTTAGGTTGTTTCCACATCTTTGCAATTGTGAATTATGCTGCTATAAATATTACCATGCAGATGTCTTTATTATAGAATGCCTTTTTTTCCTTGGAGTACGTGCCCAGTAAAGGGATTGCTGGATCAAATGGTACTCCTACTGTATCTCTTTGAGGTCTCTCCATATTACTTTCCATATTACTAGAGGTTGTACTAGTTTGCAGTCCCACCAGCAGTGTATGATTGTTCCTATCTCTCCGCATCCACACCAACATTTATTTTTTTGGGACTTTTTGATAAAGGCCATTCTCACTGGAATTAAGTGATATCTTATTGTGGTTTTGATTTGCATTTCCCTGATGATTAGAGATGTTGAGCATTTATTCATATGTTTGTTGGCCATTAGTCTATCTCCTTTTGAAAAGTTTCTGTTCATGTTCTTTGCCCACTTTTTGATGGGGTTGTTTGACTTTTTTCTTGCTGATTTTCCTGACTTCTGTATAGATTCTAGTTATCAGCCCTTTATTGGATATATAGCATGTGAATATTTTCTCCCATTCTGTAGATTGTCTGTTTGCTCTTATGATAGTTTCCTTGGCTGTGTAGAAGCTTTTTAACTTGATTGGGTCCCATTTATTTATTTTTGTTGTTGCTGAGATTGTCTTTGGGGTCTTCTTCATAAATTCTTTTCCTAGACGAATATCTGTAAGAGTTTTCCCAACAGTTTCTTCTAGAATTCTTATAGTTTCATGCTTTAGGTTTAAGTCTGTTATCCACTGGGAGTTGATTTTTGTGAGAGGTGAAAGGTGCAGATCCTATTTCAGTCTTCTACATGTGGCTATCCAATTTTCCCAGCACCATTTATTGAATAAGGATTTAAAACTCAACGTAATCCCAAAATAACTCTTTTATAACTTGCTCCTACCCTTGCTTCTCACCCTTAAAACTGTTTCTCCTTTTATATTTTCCTATATTTAATGATAAAATTTGTCAGCCTCTGCCTGGTTTCCTTTGCCTTACCAACCCTGTCTTCTTAGAACTGAGTCCACTGACTCATCCCACTTGCAGATTTTGCCACCTGCCTCCATGTAATATAATTTTAATTGAGGCAAGAAAACTGTCAATAGCCTCAGAAACACATTTAAGAAGTTTGAAATTAAGTCATCTCCTTAGAGCTGGGATCCAGAGCAATAGACTCTTTTCCCTGAGATTCTCTGTTGAACTCTTTGTTGATCTTGTTCATACAAAATGCTTCAAGTTTTGCCCGTTATGTAGGTTTTTATATGTTCCCTTGCAAAAACCTCTATTCTACCATTCTTACTACTTAATACATTCATGGAAACTCTGTAAATCATAAATTCTGCCACACTATTCATCTGTATAAAAATTATATAATTCACCATTGCTTATATAATTTGCTATGTGATGAATAACCTTGACAATTTGATAGAGTAGCGTCATTCCACAAGACAACTCAACTCTTCCAGGCAGCTAATACACAGTAGTCACTTTCTACATTTTGTTGGTTTGGGTGTTTATAATTGCTGTAGTACAGCCTTTCTGAAAACACAGTATTATCAAAAGGTTGTTGCTCCCCTGGCAAAATTTCTCATATAGTAGACAGAGTGGTGTATGATCAACACTTTAACAACAGTTAAATTTAAGGATACTGTACTATATAGCCAGCCATAGAAATAAGCTCTCATTTAGGATCTTGCAAATCGTATGATGAGACTGCACTGTACATGTCCTGGTAAATAGACATGGGGAGGGGATGTCATTGTCCCGATGGGAGACAAGTTAATATTGACAGGTGCACACTGACATTTAAAGTATATAGTGAGAGCATGTCTATATCTAGACAAAGAGTTAACATTAGAAGGTCAGAGAACCAGGGAGGGGGCCTGGGTCAACCAGTAGAGACAATATAATTCTACCTATAGGGAGAAGGGGAGGCATTGATCACAGGAAAGAGGTATAAATTGCCAAGGCAAGGCTGGATATTACCCATGAATTAAAAATAAGAAGCACAGCAGAGACCTAATTAGTTGGGAAAGACACTGTTATGACAGTAAAGAAGCAGAATCTGATGAAACTCTGTAGTCTAGGGCTCATGATTCAATTTAACCTTTGCAAATCATCATGTCCATGGGGTAGAGAAGAAATCTAATGAGAACTGTTAAATTCAGTTTTGTAGGAGATTAATGACTAGAACCTAATATATAAAAATGGGCTAGTTCTAGACACTATTTTTCCCTCGGAGGAATCCCAAGTTCTTAAAAAACAGTCAATTCTCTCTCAGTTTGTGAAATATAAAAAGTTTATAATGCAGAGGCTACAAAGCAAGGTGAATCTAACCAAGTACTACTTAAGTCATGAGTTCTATAGTCCTGAAGTAAACGTATATATATGCTATTAAAACATGTTCTTTAGAAATCAAATTTACATAAGTATATTTCTTTCAAAATTGTAAAAATGTTACCTGGAATTTTTCATTTTGTAATAATTGCTTGGTATATTTTTGTTTTTGTCAAAGAGTAAACTATTAAATTTTACCCTATCTAAATAAACATGATGACTATTCTAGAAGAATTAAGCCAGGGGCTGTTTGAAGCAAAAGGGGAATTATTTAATGGAGAGAACTTTTATTGCACATTTTATATAGCACTATATGTCCTTTAGGGAGAGGGATCAAATCTCCTTCAATGGCTAAAATTTTAACACACTGGCTTTATCTCCTATATCAACTACCAGTGATTGCATACTTACAATGGCATATTCAAACTTCTTATGGCTACTCAAGTACTGACTACAACTGGCCAAAGCATGTTTGGTACATTTAACAAAACATTACATAGGTAAGTAAAGAATATGTTTGAGGCCCTCAAATACAACATGGTTGGATATTTCTTCAACACCGTATACCTTTATATTTTAAAGTTAGGGCAACTGGAGATAGTTAAATATATTCCTGTAATTTGTATATTTATTGCCATCGGGTAAGTGATTTTTGAAACTCTGAGATTGATACACACATACACAATGTAGAGATAATCATAATATGAGAAATGTGATTTTTCACTAGATAAAAATTTATATCTATAATATTTATTTTATGCAGCCATGGTAAAAGAAAAGCACACTTAGGGCAAATATAAGTAACAAATAGCAAAATAGTCTGAAAAATGCAAAATATCATATCCAACACTGTCCGAATTTCCACTCTAAGCTTTTATTAATACTTAAAAACTTAAGTGCTATTGCACAAGACACTTGGTAGTTCAAGATCAAAAATGAAAACAAAACCAAAAACGCTTCTGTAGAAAGAATTGCTTCACATCTTATGGCCAAGCTTTACAAAGGGAGTAAATAAGATCAAGCGGTCATGAAAGTCCATCTGTATTTTAATAGATGAGGTTTTCATTAATTTAACAATCAAAACATAGGTCAATTCACTCAATGAAAATACTAATCCTGAAAAATACTAAGTGTATTGGTTTCAGGCAACTGTCCTAAAACAGTAGCACAAAATGAGTGGCTTAAAAAAATAGAAGTTTCTTCTCTTATGGTTCTGAAGGTTAGAAGTCTGGAATGAAGGAGTGGGCACGGCCATGTTCTTCCTGAAGGCTTTAGGGGAGAAGCCTTCCTTGCCTTCTCCTTGCTTCTGGTGGTTGTTAGTAATCCTTGCTTTTACTTGACTTATAGCTCCGTCATTCCAAACTCTGCCTCTGTCTTCACCTGGCTGTCTCCCTTGTGTGTCTCTGTGGCTTTTTCTTTTCTTACAGGGATAGCACTCATACTGGGTTAAGGACCCACTCTACTCCAGCATGACTGCATGTTAACTGAATTAATTACATCTGCAATGACCCAATCTGCAAATAAGATCACATTCTAAGATTCCAGGAAGGACATAAAGTTTTGGTAGATACTATTCAACCCAGTACACTAAGCAATGTTTATCATCTTTTACAACTCTTACTCATAGGAAAAAGACCTTGAAATGAAGACCATATGATTAAATATCAAGAGATTTTGCCTCTACTCTTAAGTTACAGTAAGTCTGTTTGGCCTAAAATTTATTGAAATCTTAAATATTGAAATGGTATCTTATTCAATACAGGCTGAACAGTGTGTAAAATCATTGATATAAATGGATGGAGCCATTTACTGTAATTGCCTTTTTATGTTTGATAAAAGAGAAATACAATTTGGGCAAAAGGATGGATGAAGTGTTAATGAGGTTAATCAGTGTGCTGATGGGAATAGTAGCTGAGGTGGAACAGCCTTAAAGCAATAAGCCCTTAAAGGCAGCTACTTGAAAAATCTTATTTCTTCAAAAATTCATGTGAGGTATCATTAAGGTTAAGAAATTTAGGTATATATCAAGGTAACTATCATTACTTATTCATTATTTAATAAATATCTGTTGGATGCCAATGATAGGCATAGCTCCATGCAGGTACTATGCAGATCTGAGAGAAGTACAAATATGGTTTATATTTATAGCACAAAACCTTGAAGAAATATTTGTATCCAAAATCTCCAGTGACAGCAAGCTAATTTACGAAGTGATTATAAAGACTTCAAAGTTCTCTGACTTAAAAAGCATTTTTAAGAATTGTACATAAAACATAAAATATGAAAAGAGTGGAAAATAATATGTCATCCAATTTTATAACTTTAGTTATGTCTGTTAGTTCAAAAGCAGAATATTTACAGATTTATAATAATTTTGTTTTAAATTAGTATATAATTTTAAAGTGAATTGTACTATGTTCTGCTGCCTTTCTTTGTTCTAAATATACTTGTCAGAACACTAAAAACAATTTCTCACTGTCATGAAAACACACATTATTTAATTCCGATAGTTCTAACTAAGGGAATTTAGATTTCAGTAATATATTTGTATTAACCAGGTGGTCATATAATTTTTTAAGAGGTCATGGGTTTTCTTATATTTTACGCTACTTCTTTCAGTTAAAGAAAACTTTTTGGATGTTATACTGGTTATTTCAGATGTTCAGACTATTGCTTAGTAATTTCCTACTTAGTCCTTTGACTTGAAAGAATTAATCATTTTGCCGATGTGACATATTTTGGAAAAATTTGAAAAGAATTGGGCTGCAAATGATTGAACAATGTGGGGGTGAATTTTTTTCCCTTTTCCTACACAATTTGAGGTGGCATTCATATGAATGGCATTGTGTTTAGTAAGAGAATAGTGTATTTTGTATTAAAACTGATCAGAACAATAGCAAAACTAATTTCTTACAAATACATAGTCAAGAAATATGTCATATCCTGTCATATCCTGTGTTTGTCATGTTACTTAATTCAAGTAAGAGCATAGTACCTTGTGTATTTTAAAAAAGAACTCAGTTTAACTTTAATGCTAAATCATTTATTGAGTTAGTCATTCAATAAGTTGCTATTGAATAACTAACTGAGGTAGGAACTATACACTTGGAATATAACTTGAAAAAAAGAGACATAATTCTCACACTTGTGGAGCTTACATTTCAGCATCAGTGAGACAATAAATCAGTAAATACGTAAAATTATAAAGGATATAAAAATTATAATTTTTATAGGAAAAGAAAAAATTATATTAGGATAAGGGATACTGGGTATGAGAGCTATAAGACTGCTCTTAAAATAAGGTAGTCTGGCAGGCTACACTGAGAATTTGAGATTTGAGCAAAGACTGGGAAAATCTATCTACGGGAAGAACATTCCAGGTAGAGGGAATAATTAGAGCAAAGGCCTTAAGGCAGGGTCTTCGAGGGGAGCTAGGAGGCCAGTGAGGCTGGGATAGAGTGAGTGAGGGAGAGAACAGTGGGAAAGGAGGTCAGAGAAGTACTGGGAGATCTAGATCAAGTAGAGTCTGCCAGGTAGACCATTGTAAAGACATTGCTTTTAACCTAAGTGAAATGGAGATGCATTGCATTATTTGACACCCATGAAACCATCACTATCATCAAGGTAATATGCCTTTGCATCACCCTGAAAAGTTTCCCTGTACCCGTGAGTAATCTATCCCTCATCCACCTAAACAATGATTTGCTTTATGTCACTATACATTTCCTCGACATTTTAGAATTTTAATAATAAAATTATAGAGTATGTATTTTTTGAGGGGTGCTATGGCTTTAATGTGTCTGCTACAACATTCAGTTGTTGCCAATGTGATAGTATTAATAAGTGGGGCCTTTGAAAGGTTATTAGGCCATGAGGGATCCTTCTTTGTGGAAGACATTGAGGTCCCTAGGGAAAAGGCTACATGCAGCATTGAGTGGGCTTGCCCTTCTGCTTTCTGCCATATGAGGATGTAGCAAGAATTCTCTCACAAGCTGTCAGTGCCTTAATCCTGCACTGCCCAGCCTCAGAAACTGTGAGAAATAAATTTCTGTTCTTTATGAATTATCCAGTCTCAGGTATTTTGTAAAGCAGCACAAAGCAAACCAAGACAAAGGGCTAGGAGTCTGGCTTCTTTTTGGATTGTTTCAAGTTTTTGGCTATTAGAAATGAAGATACTCTGAACATTCACATGTGATTTTATTTCTCTGGAGTGCATACTTGGGAGTGAAGGTGCAGGTCATGTGCTAAATTTTATTTTTAATAAAGTTTTTATTTGAGAATAGTTTTAGATTTACCAAAAAGTTAAAAAGGTAGCAGAGAGGATTCCTGAATACCCTCTCTGCACACAGGATTCCCTATTGTTCATTTCTAATATTGCCATAATACATTTGCCACAAAGAATGAACAAATGTTTATACGCTATTCATATCAACGTCAAGTAAAGAAATTCTTTTTCATATTTTCTTACTTTTTACTGAACGTCATTATTCTATTCCAGGATCCCATCCAGGATACCACTTTATATCCAGTCATCATGTTTTCTTAGTCCCCTCTAGATTGTGACAGTTTCTTAGACTTTTCTTGTTTTTGATGATCTTGACAGTTCAAGGCATACTAGTTGGGTATTTTGTAGAATGCCTCTCAGTGGGTATGTCTGCTGTTTTATTCATGATTATATTGGGACCATGTATCCTTGGGAGTAAAATCACAGAGGTAAAGTGCCATTCTTATTATTAATACATTATATCAAGGATATATGCTATCAATAAAACTCATCACTGATGATATTAAGCTTTGTCAGATGTCTAGGGTAGTGTTGGTCACACTTCTCCACTGTAAAATTACTGTTTTTTTCCTGATGTGGTAACTTTTTCAAAAACTATTTTTCAGCGTGGCTGTAACATGTTGCATTTCCTGCGTGGGAGTTCCAGTTTCTCCACGTGGTTGCCAAAAGGTGGTATTGTCAAACTTTACAGTTTGAACCATTCTAGTGAGTAGTAGTGGTTTCTCAATGTGGTTGTCATTTGCATTTTATTTGTATTTCCCTAATGACAAATGGTGTTTAGCCTCTCCCCATGTGCCTGTATATTTGCCATCAGTATATCTTTTGGGGGTACTTTTTCCCCCACATCTTTTGTTCATTTTTAAATTAGGTTGTTGGACTTATAATTGACTTGTAAGCCTTCTTTATATATTCTGGATATAAGTCCTCTATCAGAAATGTGTTTTGAAAATATTTTATCTAATTCTATGTCTTAACTTTCATTTTCTTAAATCTGTCCTTTTAAGAGCAAAAATTCTTAATTTTGATCAAGGCCAATTTATACAATTTTCCTTCTACGGATTGTGTTTTTATGTCACAGAAACCTAAGGTCACTAAGATATTTTTTCTGTTTTCTTTTAGAGATTCAGTAGCTTTATGAGGTTCATTTAAGTCTGTGATACATATCAGGTTAATGTGTAAATTAAGAGCTGAGGTTTATATTTTTTATATTGTATATTCAGTTTTTCACTTCTTCCTTATAGTTTTGTCATATGGAAAGTCATTTGACCAGATGTGTTGGATCTATTTCAGAACACTTGATTATACAAATACAACTCATTCTCGAGTATTGTACTTTTATACTAAGTCAGATATTATAAATCTTCCAACTAAGTTTTTTTAAAAAATTAAATACAGTTTAATTTTGTACATTGAACTCATATTTTACTAAATTACCTTGTTACTTCTAATAACATTCTGTAGTTCATTAGGATTTTCTACCAAGGAAAACTTGTTCTTTAGAAATAAAGGTAAAGTGTCCATATGCATTATACATTTTATTTATTCATGCCTATTATACTGGCTAGGAACATGATGAAAATTTTGAATGCAAGTTTTGAACATTGATATTATTTCTTGTTTCAGACATTAGGGGTAAGAAATTCAGCCTTTTCTCATTAGGTACAATATTCGTCGTAGATTGTTTGTTGATAGGCTTTATCATATTGAGAGAGTTCTCTTCATTGCCTGTTTTCTGATTATTCGTATCATGAATGGATGCTGAGTTTTACCAAATGCTTTTTCTGCATTTATTAGATTAATCTAATTTTTCCTTTTTGTTTTGTTAATATTGCAAATGACATTGGTTTATTTTCAAACGTTAAGCCAAAACCTTGCATTCTAGGTTATGGCAATCGTAGGCTTGCCTTGCTTGTTACCATTACCTTAACAATCTATTTCCCGTACTACTTGTCCAGTATTTGGAAACTGTTGCTTCATATAATTTGTCCAGTTCGTTGTTGTTTAAGCCTGAACAATAAACCTGGTCCTCCTTACTGTACCATAATCAGAGTGGATATTTAGAACATATGGATTCTGCCCAAAGTTCTTACTATTTGGTTCTTATTTATTGTGAGGGAACTTCTTCCACATTCTTTGGCTGGTTTCCACTTATATTCCCTGAGACCTAAACTTCTGATGGTACTTTTAGCTATTCATAGATGGGGGTACTGTGTTTGATTTCACTAATGTCTCTGTGTTAAGTTCTTTCAGTTTTCTAAGTCTCTGCTAACCACTTCCAAAATGCTCTGAAAATGATATGACTTTCTAGACTTCATTAACATAGTCTACCCACTTTCCTGGCATCAATCCCTTCCAGCACTAGCTCATGGACCTAGTCATCTTTTCCAAGTCTCTCTGATGTCCTCCCAGTCTACATTATGTGAGCTCTGCCTTACAAAATATAAATCCCTGGCCCTTGCAAGGGAAGTACTTTCTCCACAAAGACACCCATTTTGTCTGATGCTTATTATTTAGAAGATATTTTATCATCTGAATTTTAGCACATTTTAAGCTAAAAAATACACTGTTTGGAGGTATAAAGAACAACCTATAGTTTAGTCCTTGATTTCTGAATAGATAAAATATGTGGCTTGATTTTATGAATACTGAGAATGTTCTTGTGCCCAAAATTGTTTCCTCAAACCTAGAACTTGCCATAGGAAATTTTGCTTTTATACTTAAAAAGTATAAATACTTAAATACTTAAAAAGTATTTTATGTATATGCTATAAAGTTCCAAATAAACTTTTAAAGGAATCAGAATCATAAGCCTTATCAACTATCACTTAGGCAGGAGTTAGTTTCCTGCTTTACTTTTGGGTAGTTACTGAAAATAATAAATGTAAGACAATGTAGGATAGGAATAGAGATATTTTTAGTAATGATCAGGGGAAAGGGGTGACCTGACAGGAGGATGCATCGGGGCAAAGGGTAGGCTACCTACTTTACAATTTTATCTGGAGTTGGGCCAATATAGCATAAACATCTGAAGTTAGTATGGTTGTCTGTAGCCATGTAACTGGATGAATCCACAATGATCGTTAAAGGGGCCACTTACAAATACTATGCAAAAAACTGTAACTTATGTACTTAGGCATCTACATTACTACAACTCTCCTGGGGAGAGTGAGCAAGTTTGTCCTAAATGTAAACATGGCTTTGAAAGATGTGCTCTGTATGTGAAGAGTTTAAATTTATGCAATGGCTGTTTTTTTTAAGTAGATATTTTAGGTTTCTTAAACAGGTACAATTAAGGAAGCTTTTGTTTAAGAAATGACATCTTGATATGCTTTGTCTTTCTTGTTTAAGGGCCTTCAAACAAAAATTAAGATGCCTGACCAAGAAAGGTATATTGATTTCACGTAATTCCTTATTCCTAAAGGTGTTAGGGAAGGAAAGAAAGAGGCTGAAAACAATAGTAGAATGCACCTGCACTAAATGGCAAACCTATTTTAGTAGCAGAACCAGACTTCCCCGGCAGGGCTGTTCAGGGAAGCATATGCTTACTTGAATCTGTTCTTTTCCAGGGAACACAGGTTTTTAATGATACCTGTGTCTGCTAAAGCCACAAAGTTGAAATGTCTACTTTCTTTGTTGCAATAAAACCTGGTTTTATGGCTAAACGTTATATTAATATCTGTTGCTGAGAGATATTTTCAGTTCTTTAAAGAAACCGTAAGAGAAAGGCAAGAGAAGAAATGAAAACTAAATATTTCATTCAAATAGAAAAGGCCCATGTTCTCTGTGAAGACTTCACTCATTAAAAATCTCATTAATTATCACCGTAGACATTTTGGAATTTATCATATATTGCTTTGGGTTATACTGTAACCCTTTTCTGTTTTAAACATTTCTCTTTGTAAGGCAACTTTAAGCTTGAGGGCAAATTATTAGAAACTATTTGGTAAATACTGCTACTAAATTGAAGAAAACAAAGGGAAAGTAAATCCAAAACAACTTGAAATTACTTTATTTATGTTTATTCTCTATTTTAAGTTCAAACTAGCCTCATTCTCAGAGTGATGCCTCTAACCTCCTGAATGACCCTTTTGGGCTTTTACTTGTCAGTACAATGTGATAGTGCTTTTTGACTATAACACTAAAGTCATTTTTCTCCATTCTGCTATCCTCTATTTGTCGTAACTCTTAGCCCCAGCAGCAGAAGTTCTCAGGGAAACTTCTGGTGTTGAGAAGTAAAATTAGAAAAATCTTCCAGAATCCTGACACAGGATCTCCTTGTCCTGGGTATTCTTTCCAGAAGGGATGGATGTACTGAAAGTCCAGAAACAAGGACTAGAAAAGAGTCTAGAGCCCTAGAAAAGAGTCTTCGTGAATTATATGCAGCAGTTCAAAGTGTTTCGACTAGTAGACCCAACTTTTACCATTAAAAGAGGTAAGACCAAACACCCATGTGAATCTCATGCTTATTTTTATCATGATTTAGTTAGGACAGTACTAAATTGGCATATATAAGAAAAAAATAAGTTTGCAACAGTGCTTTTTTATTGAAACAATAATTACTGTTGGGTAGTTACAATTGTATAATAAAAATAGCATATAATACACTATGATTTATACAAAGTTTTATGTTTATTATTTAATTTGACCTCCGTATCAAGACTGTCAAAAAGGAATGTCAAATACTTTTAACTAGTATGACCTTCTTATGAATTCTAGGCATAATTTTAGCATATCACTTTAACATTTTGTATAAATTGCTAGGAACTTCCACCTGCTCAATTAACAGAAAATCCTGGGCAATCTTTGCTATATTTCACCAGAAGACTGAATAAAGAGGACTATTAGGACCTGAAAGAAGACAGTACAAATAATGACAGGAGCCTGGATTCCTAGATGACTCCATGGAAAACAGAGCCTCTACTCCCTCCAATTCCTGCAATCTAAATTTGAGCTGGCCATTACAGCAGTTTGCTCACCTCAGTAATATATCACTCATCCTATATGTACATATAAATGAAGATCACACCTCACACTTGTCCTGCTTCCTTTGGGAAACTTGCATCTTGGATACTTAGCCATAAAGTGAAACTAATTTCTTAGCTACTTAACAATCTCAAATCATATGTTCTAGCTGTTCATATTTGGTTTTTTTGAAAAATTATTTTGCTTTAATTTTGAAGGCATTTTCCTCTAAAATAAATGAAAAAATATTCACTTATTTAAACTCGTGTTAGGAGATGCACCATGAAGTCAAAAGCTATACCTTTAAAACTGGAACCTAGAAGAATACTATTATGATAGCACTCAGGAGATTTTAATTATTTATTGAATGACCTCATCTGAATCCAGAGAAATTGAACTAAATTATGAAATGTATTTACTTAAAAATATATGCATTATATACAAAAGTAATGTATTATATAATACAACTTTAAAAACTTGAACGTTCTATTCAAAAGTCAATACAATATTTTAAAATAAAACATTGAAGTAAGGATGTGGTTTGAGACTGTGCCCTCTATGTAGGTATTCAATTGCATTTTTTATATAATGACATCCTTAAACCTAGACACCATATTCACACTTTAGGAGTGAGGATCTGTTGAAAAAATATTATTTACCATCAAAATGTATTACCTAGGAATTGCATCAAATCATGGTCTTTTATAATGAGCTTTTAAAGAAAATTTCATTTCTTCAGTTTATTTTATTTTAAAATATTAAGTGGGTACAAATGTTTTTGTTATATGGATAGCTTTGATAATGCTTAAGTCAGGGCTATAAGTGTGCCCATCACCCGAATAATTTTCCTTGTACCTGTTAGATAGATTTTTACCCATCCCTGCCTCCCCACTCCCCACTTCTTGATTTCCAATGACTTTTACTTCTCTCTGTGATCGTGTGTGCCCATCAATTAGTTTCAAATTATTAGAGAGTACGTGTAGTGTTTGTATTTCCCTTCTTGAGATACTTCACTTAGGATAATGGTCTCCAGTTTCATCCAAGTTGCTGCAGAAGACATTAATTCATTCCTTTTTATGGCTGCGTAGTACTGCATGATATATATGGTATGTACATATGTAACACATTTTGTTGATCCACTCATGAATTGATGGGTACTCAGGTTGGCTCCACATCTTTGTGATTGTGAATTGTGCTGCAATAAACATTCAACTGCAAGTGTCTTTTTGATAAAATGACTTCTTTTCCTTTGGGTAAATACCCAGTAGTGGAATTGCTTAGATAGAATAGTCGGTCTATTTTTAGTTCATTGAGGAATCTCCGTACTGTTTTCCATAGAGATTGTGCTAATTTGCAGTCCCACCAACAGTGTATAAGCATTCTTTTCTCTTTGCATCCACACTAGCATCTATTGTTGTGGGACTTTTGACAGGGGTAAGGTGATATCTCATTGTATTTTTAATTTGCATTTCCTCATGATTGGCAATATTGAGCTTTGTTTAAAATGTTTGATTTTTTTCTTGCTGATTTGCTTGAGTTCTTTGCAGATTCTTGTTATTAGTTCTTTATTGGTTGTATAGCTTGCAAATATTTTCTCCCATTCTGTAGGTTTTCTATTTGCTCTGTTGATTATTTCCTTTGGTGGGCAGAAAGCTTTTAATTTAGTCAAGTCCCTTTTATTTATTTCTGTTGTTGCTATAATGGCCTTTGGGGTCCTGGTCATAAAGTCTTTGCCTAGGCCAATATCTAGAAGAGTTTTTCCTACATGTTCTTCTAGAATTTTTAATGGTTATGCCTTACATTTAAATCTTTTATCCATTTTGAATTAATTTTTGTAAATTGTTAGAGATAGGGGTCTTGTTTCATTTTTCTACATATGGCTGTCCAATTTTCCCAGCACCATTTATCGAATAGGATTTCTTTTACCCAGTGTTTTGTTGTTGGTCCTACATTTATAATTTATATTGAAAAGTCTAACACATGAAATGTTTGAAAACAATAATGTATCTTATTTTCTTGTTCTTGAATTCTTGGAAATTATACCAGATATTTGTCTATTTGTCATTATATCTCTTTAAGGTGGCTCACAGAAGGAATAAAAAAATATTATTTTCACTTTCTTTTATTAAAAATCAAAGACCAAGTTAAACAATGTTGAAGTTATTTTCAAGACCGAATTTCTGAAATATTTACCTTTCTAGAAAAAAATCTAAAATTTTAGCACGATTGGCCCATTAAGACATAGGTGAGTGTTCCTGAATTGGAATATTATATACAGATAGGCAAACTGATTTTAATAAATCTTCAAATTCATAACTAATCACAGGAGAGTAGATTTATGCTGAGTGATTTTCATTCACGTTTATGTAGTCTTTTTATGTGAAATAAATATGAAAAATTTTAAATCTCTTTACATATAATCATATTTTCACATTTAATACAAAAATATAAGTGAAAACTTTTATTAATTAGTGGGCCAGAGTAAAGTATTATTTTTAATTGTCCAATTTGTACCATTGCTAATTAACTGTATTTGGCAATTTTCCCATTTTCTTTCTAGCTCTTATCTAAAATTTCATTCTCTTCTGAAGGAAAAAGAAAAGCTGTGATGATAGATAAAATTCTGACAGTTTTACATTTTGGGTATTTTTGAAATTACAGAAGGTTATGTTACACCTATGACTGACTTTCTTCTTCCCTGACAGTACACCTATTTTGAAAAATTGATGTTAAAAGAATTTCTTAGTAGTATACTCCTGAGAACAAATTTATTAAGATCTTATGTTAATATTTTTACCAGCATAAAAAGGAGATGATGTTTTTAAAAACAATTTGAAAGTGTAAATATTTTGACATGATTATTAAAATGTCACAAACTTAAATAATTCCTCATAAGTCTCATATCACATAATTCTAGAATGTGTGTGTTCCTTTGAACATTCTTTTCCCAGGATCTTACACGTACTATATGAAAATAATTCTGTGCTCAAAAAGATTTGAAAAATAATGGGTTAAAAAATTTGAAGAGGCAGCTTTTATTTTCGTATACTTTAACACTTCAATGTGTACTATAATCTGTAAGAGGAACACAGGAACACATTTCCTGAAATCATTTTATCATGGAATGCTACAGGACTGAGTATTTTGGGGGGACTGTCATTCTATAGTAGTATTTTCAAACTGTCTGAAGTAAAAGATTTAAAAAAATCTACTTTGTGTGGACTAATACTTCTGTAAAATACACTAAAAGGGATTATTATTAAAATAAATGCAAAACATGAAGCCTCACTTGTATAGTTATATCCAAAAGTTATAAAAATTAACCTATCTAGTTGCTATAAATATTGCTACATGCTTACTCTCATTTTTGTACTTCATCTTATCAGGTTCTGAAAACACACAGCTGTTTACTGGCAATAGTGCAGGGGTCAGATTTTAAGTAGCAATGCTTTCCAGAAGACCATTTGTGAAACCTTATGGTAACATTCCCTTCATTTTTCCATGGCCTCAATGAAAAATGAAAAGAAATGTCACCAGCTTTTCCTCGAAACTTTTGGTGAGGATAACTGAGTAACTGCCAATTATTCTATTTTTCTTTCTCCCTCCCTGCCCCCCACTCTCTGCCCCTTCCTTCCTTCCTTCCTTCCTTCCTTCCTTCCTTCCTTCCTTCCTTCCTTCCTTCCTTCCTTCCTTCCTTCCTTCCCTTCTTCCTTCCGGTAGTAATAATGATCCATTATGCAAAATTCATTTATTTAAAATGTGTAAGAAGGAAAGTGTGAAGCAAAGTTTTGTGCCAAATATGGATACTGTGGGAAATACAAAATAAATGATATATTATTTGTTCTTTCCTTAGGGAGATGGTATGTACTTAAGCAATTGTAATATAAATGCAATAATACCATAAGAGACTATCAAACAGGGTTCTATAGGAATTAAAAAAAAAACACTCCCCATTTTGGGGGCCCGTATTTGTCTGTTTTAGTTTTCATGCATTTGTATTATTCATACTCCCAGTAGTCATATATGGCATGTCTAATATCTCTGTAATGCAGGTAACTTGTATATATTTGAAGACAGCTACGATTTCCACCCATCTATTCTTTTTAATGCTTCAAGTAACCAATTCCAGAAACCATTGGTTTGGAGATAGCATGATTTTATATTTACTTAAACTAATTCTTTTGTTTCTTTCACAAGTATGATGTACCAAAAATAAAATGAGGCTTAATATCTGATTAATTTATGTAAAATCAAATGACATCTATGACCTTCATTCAACTAACTACCTTCAGGTCACAGGACTGGGAAGATTGTTCTGTATGTTTGATAAAGCTGCTTAGAAGCTTATCAATTTTACTAATCTTTTCAAACAAACAGCTTTTGGTTTCATTGATTTTTTTCCTCTATGGATTTTCTCTATTTCATTGATTTCTGCTCCCGTTTTTATTATTTCCTTCCACCTGTTTAATTTTTGTGTAAATTGCTCTTCTTTTCCTGAGTTCTCAAGGTAGATGCTGAGATCATTGATTTTTAGCTCTTTCTTACTTTTTAATGTAAGTATTGATTCCTATTAATTTCTCTCTAAGCAATACTTTGTTCACATACATTTTGGTATGTTGTATTTTCACATTAATACAGTTCAAAATAGTTTCTAATTTTCTTGTGATTTCTTTTTTTGACACGAGTTAGAGTTGTGTTAAGTTCAAAATATTTGTGTATTTTCCACATATTCCTGGTATTGATTTATAGTTAAATCCTATTGTAGTGAGTGAACATAATACTCCATATGATTTAAATACTTTGAAATTTATTGAGACTCATTTTACTGCTCAGAATACTGTCATCTTGGTGAATGATATATGTCTGCTAGAGAGGAATACGTATTCTATTAATACTATAAATGTCACTTAGGCCAAGTTGGTTGGTAGGGTTTTTAAATGAGACTTCTATATCCTTAACAATTTCTTTTATTTTTTTTTTCAATCTTCTCAATCACTCACAGAGGAGTGTTGAAATCTCCAATTTTGATTTTGGACTTTTTGATTTATGTCTTAAGTAGTATTATAGTTTTGATTTATGTATTTTGAAGCTCTATTATGCATTCATTTTTACAATTTTTATATCTTTTTAATGAAATAGTCATTTTATGATTATTGAAGTTTTTTCTTTATCACTGGTAAAACTTTACTACTGTACTGTACTGTGCAGTACTGAACTGTACTACTTTTGACGCTAATGGAGCCATTCCAATTTTCTTATGATTAGTGGTTGCATATAGACTTTTTACTATCTCTTTATTTTTAATTTCTCTGTATCTTTATATTTAAAGAGTTACTTCGTTAACAGTAACTTTCTACTAACTAATGCATTTAGACATTTACATTTAATATAATTACTGATGTGGTTAATTTTAAATCTACCATTTTGCTATTTATTTTCTATTTTGTTCCCCTTTTTAAATTTTTTGGGGTAAAATTTATTTTGTTAGGATTCCATTTTATCTCCACTATTGATTAATTATTTCTTTTTCATTTGTGATTGTTCTAGTGTTTATAGTACATGATTTTATCTTCAATGTGTACCTTCAAACAATATTATTGTAGCCCTTGATATATTCTATAAAAGCCTTTCACAGTATACTCTTTTCCTTGCACCCAAAATTCTTTCTGACATGGTTGTTAACCTTACAATGCATTGTATTATTTTTCTTTAAGTTGTTGGTTATATTTTAAAAATGTGTAAATTGAAACAAATAGTTTTTTTATATTTACCATTTTTGGATTAGTCTGCATTTCTTTGCATAGATTAATTTACCACACTAAAATAATGAAGAGGAAAACCATATGCTCACTTTAGTGGATTAAGGAGT
The DNA here is from genome assembly GCA_963574885.1 of Lepilemur ruficaudatus. Lineage (NCBI taxonomy): Eukaryota > Metazoa > Chordata > Mammalia > Primates > Lepilemuridae > Lepilemur > Lepilemur ruficaudatus. The sequence continues at coordinate 4,343 of CAUYRT010033416.1, read as the reverse complement.
ACATATTTGAAAAAATTCAACACACATTATTGATAAAAATATTCTCAAAACGTATATATAAACAGAAGATTTTTATAAATTGATAAATTTCTGCTAAAATATAACAGGTAACAATATACATGATGTTGGCTTATTGATTGCTTTTGCACAAGATCAGGACCAAAGCAAGGATACATGCTTTCACATCCTCTGTTCAACATTGTACTTCAGATTCTGGCCACTGTAATAAGGCAAGAAAAATAAATACAAAAAATAAAATGTATAATTTGAAAAGGAAACCTTAAAATGATTTTTATTTGTACTAAACATATTTTATGTATGTAAATATTTCTAAAGAATATTAAAAAATGATTAGTAAATAAATTTAACTAATTAAAATACTAATTTAATAAATATCAAGTATATATTCTTTGCTAGCAATAAACAAATGGAAAATAAAATTGCAACATAATACTTTATAAAGCATTTGAGAATAAATGTATTCAAAGATATGCAAGAAATATACAATAAACTCTACAAAATATTTCAAAGAGAATTTTTCATCCTAAAAGATCAGAATATTCATTGTTTTACATTATTAGTTATCTTTAAAATGATCTACAGATTTAATCCAATTATTATAATCCAAATACCAGAAAGTAGAAAGTTTTTTTAAAAATAGAAGTTGACAAAATACTTCTAAAATTTATATTGGAAGTTAAAGGATCTAGAATAGCTAAAATAATTTCTTTTAAAAATGTTGACTATTCACAGTAGCTGTTGTCAATAATCACTATAAAGTTAGAGTAGTCAATTTAGGTATGGTTTTTACATAAGAATAGAAAAATAGACCAGTGAAATAGAATCAAGTGTTCAGAAATAGAACCACATATAGCTTAAGAAAATAAAAATAAAGAAGTGTAACTTTTTACATATTTGAGATTATCTTAGTAATTCAGGATAACACAATTACAAGAAATCCATTCATGTTTTACATAAAATGCACACAAAATAGAGGTTTGCTATTTTGGAGAAGATGAAAACTTGAGCACTGGTATATAAATCTTTTCTTTTGAAATCCCATCTGCAAAGACTAAAAAAATATAATATAGGAAATTTCCTATAATTTCACTGTAAACAAAGAACACGATCTATATATCACATTTTTCAAATTGTTTCTGAAAAATTGAAGGCAAATAGGAGAAAATTATAGCAGAGTAATGAGGGAGGTTTCAGAAATTTTTTTTTTCTGACAATAAAAAGTGTGGTGTCTTATTAGGTAAACATAAGAGATTCTATCCGAATCCCATCACTCACCTCGGAGGAGTAATAAGGTGCTTTATCTGGCAGAAACTGTGATGGAGATGGATAGCTTTCCACTTTAACTGAATTCACTGCTGCGGATCAAAAAAGTTCAAAAGCAATAACTTTGGTTTACCAAGATCGGGTTTAGACATACAAAGCAGAACATGAAGTACACATTATAATTAAAGAAAGAGATGGCAAGTTTTGTGAAATGAAAAAAAGTCTTGGACCTACAGATCCAATGACTGATTTCCATAGTGGTTGTGCCCATTTACATTCCCACCAAAAGTGTACCAACATTCTTTTTTCACCACATTTGCAATGACATCTATTGTTTTTTGACTTTTTAATAATGGCCATTCTAATTGGAGTAAAGTGTTAATTTGTATCTTGTATTTCTAATGATTAAGTATGGTAAGCTGATGATTAAGTGATGATTAAGTATGGTAAGCATCTTTTTTTCACATGTTTGTTGGCCATCTGTAAATATTCTTTTCATAAATACCTGTTCATGTCTTTTGCCCACTTTTTAATTTCTTTTTTTGTTTGTTTGTTTCTTGCTGATTTGTTTGAGTTCCTTATAAATTCTGGATAGCAGTTCTTTGTTAGAAACAGTTTCAAAATATTTTCTCTTATTCTATAGGTTGTCTGTACACTCTTGTGATTATTTCCTTTGGCTGTGCAGAAGCTTCTTAATTTAATGAAGTCCCCTTTGCCTACTTTTGTCTTTGTTATATTTGCCTTTGGGATATAAATCATAAATTCTTCACCTAGGGCAATGTCCAGAGAGTTTTTTATGTTTTCTTCCAGAATTTTTATGCTTTCAGGTCTTTCATTTAAGTCTTAAATTCATCTTCAGTTATTTTTGTATATGATGAGAGACAATTTCATTCTTATGCATATGGGTGTCCAATTTTCCCAGTACCATTTATAGAATAAAATGTCTTTTCCTCAGTGTATGTTTTTGTCTGCTTTGTCGATTATCAGCTGGTTGTAGGTTATATGATTTTATTTTATGATTCTCTATTTTATTCTATTGTTCTATATGTCTACTTTAATGCCAGTATCATACTGTTTTGGTTACTAGAAACTTATAGCATAATTTCAAGTTGGGTAATGTGAGGCCTCCAGTTTTATTCTTTTTGCTTAAGATTGCTTTGGCTATTTTGACTCTTTTTTGGTTCCATATGAATTTTAGAATTAGTTTTCTAAATCTGTTGAAAATGATGTTGGTATTTGGATAGGAATTTCATTGACTCTCTAGACTGCTTTGGGCAGTATGATCATTTTCATGATATTGATTCTTCCAATCCATGACCATGGAATGCTTTTTCATTTGTTTATGTTGTCTATGGTTTATTTCATCAGTGATTTGTGGTTTTCCTTGTAGAGATCTTTCACATCCTGGTTGAATATATACCTAGGTATTTTATTTTATTTTTGTAGCTATTATAATGGGAATGAGTTCTTGATTTGGTTCTCAGCTTGATAATTATTGATGTATAAAAATTCTGTTGATTTTTCTATGTTGATTTTATAACCTGAGATTTTGCTGAATTTATTCACAAAATCTAGGAGTATTTGAAAAAGTCCTTAGGGTTTTCTAGGAATGTGATTATATCATCAGTAATTTGAGATAATTTGATCTCCTCTTTTCCCATTTGGATGTCCTTTATTTCCTTCTCTTGCCTGATTGTTTAAGCTGTGACTTCCAGGCTTATGCTTAATAGGAGTGACAAAATTTAGTATGCTTGTCTCGTTTCAATTCTTAGGGGGAATGTTTTCAACTTTTCTCTACTCAGTGTGATGGCAGCTGTGGGGTTTTTGTATGTAGCCTTTATTATTTTGAGGTATGTTCTTTTTATGTGATTTTTTTTAAAGTTTTTTTTTTTTTTTTATCACAGAGAGATGCTGGATTTTACCAACTGCTTCTTCCTCTTCTATTGACATGATCAAAGAGTTTTTGTTTTTAATTCTATTTATTTTTTAAATGACATTTATTGACTTGTGTATGTTGTACTATTCTTTCATTCTTGGGATCAAAATCCACTTGATCGTGGTAAATTATTCTTTTGATGTTATGTTGGAATTAATTTTGCAAGTATTTTGTTGAGTATATTTTCATCCATGTTTATAAGGGCTATTGGTTTAGTTTTGTTGTTGTTGTTATATCCCTTCCTGGCTTTGATATCAGGGTGATACTGGCTTTGTAGAATGACTTACAGAGGATAACTTTATTCTAGATCTTTTGGAAAAGGTGCCAGTAGGATTGGCACCAATTATTCTTTGTATGTCTGGTAAGATTCAGCTGTAACTCCATCTGGTCCTGGACTTTTTTGTTGTTGTTGGGATATTTTTAATTACTGATTCAATTTCACTACTATTTATTGTTCTCTTCAGGGTTTCTATTTCTTCCTGATTCAGACTTGGGAAGTTGCATGTTTCCAGGAATTTATCCATTTCCTCTAGGTTTTCTAGTTTGTGGGCACAGATATTTTCATAGTATTCTCAGATGATCTTTTGTATTTCTGTAATAATGCTGGTAATGTCTCTGTTTTCATTTCTGATTGAGCTTATTTGAATTCTCTCACTTCTTTTCTTGGTAACCTGGCTAATGGTTTATATATTTAAAATTGTTATATCTTCTTGTTGAGTTTATACTTGTATCATTATATAGTGACCTTCTTTGTCTTTTTTTTTTTTTACTGTTGTTGATTTAAAGTCCTTTTTATCTGACATAAGAACAGAAGACAGCTACTTCTGCATGCTTTTGATTTCCATTTGCATGGAATATTTTTTCAACCCCTTTCACTTGAGTCTATAAGTATTTTTATAAGTTAAGTCTCTTGAAGGAAACAGATATTTGGATTATTTTATTCATTCAGCCAATCTACATCTTTTAAGTGGGCATTTAGATCATTTACATTCAAAGCTAATATTGGTATGTGAGATACTCTTCCTGTCATCATGTTGATTGTTGCCTACTTGCTTTGCACTCTCAATTTTGTTACTCGTTTATAAGCCCTGTGAGTGTTATACTTTTGAGTATTTTTACACTG